>JBBMOL010003268.1:0-17183 GCA_037954665.1 Laguncularia racemosa | reverse complement strand
CAATTAACAAGTGAAAACCTAACCTTAAAAGAAGAGATAAATGATGTAAAGACACGAATATCGGTATCACTTTTAATCACAAAGCAGTACATTTATTAAATTTAATGAAAGTGATGAAAAATTTAAATACTTTTGTCATGACAAAGACTCGACTCATCAAGATTTGGATTAGGATTTGGGAACTAATAAAATTGTATTTATTAAAGAAAAAGAAACAGCTCAAAGTAAACTTGTTATAAATCACAAGACATTAAAAAAAAGGTGAAGCAGTTGTTGCAATGCAAGTAGATAGGATTAAGGAAATTCTAAGATCAACCAAGGAAATACAAAGTAGGGCGAAAGGTGTTCAAATCAAAACAAAAGGTATGAGAACAAGTTTATCTAACTTGTATATGGAAATCCAGCTAGAAGGGACAATTGAAGGTTTATCAATTAGAATAGAGACAATGATAGAAGTTATACAACTCTGAATTGGAGGAATGTCCATCAAAATCCATATGTTTGTTGTTTTTGCAATAAGATCAATCTTATAGAAAATAATTGTTTTCGTAACTATCAAAAGCTCGGTAGAAATCAAGTTTGAAATAATAAGAGTGTGAGCATAGATTTCAAATTACCTAAGTTTGTGTGGGTTTCGAAGAACAAATAGACCTACAGTAGCAAAAGAAGAAGTAGCATTAAATCAAAAGCAGTTCTCTGAAACAAATAAGAGAAATATGTAAATATCAGAACCACAAAAGTAAGGAACATGTTAGTTTTCTCATTTAAAATGTGTGTATTCGCAATTTTAGGCCACTTATAATAAAATAATTAATGAATTGTGGTTTATTAAAGATACAAATCTTTGCAAGTAAAATTAGAATTAACTATTTAATTAGCATTAATGAGTCAGGTTTCAAATGTAAAATAGTATTTTGTAATAGACAGAAGAGAGGTAATAATTTTTTTTTAGGATCAGGATACATTCAATCATAGTGTGCATTAACAACCACACTTGATAATACCCATAAAGCCATTAGGAAGAAAGAAAATAGTATAACCTAAAAGTATTAGTGTTGTGTTCTCTATTTCCTTATGAAATTGGATATGAAGCCTTCATGGCAATGCCACAGAGCCCTTCTTTCGCTTCTGTGCCTCTTTGCATCTTGACATAACCACTTTCACCCCAGCTTGTGCCCCACGAATTCTTCACTATCCAAAACTCGGCTCCATCATCGTTCTTCCCATAACCAACTATTGACACACCATGATCTAAATCAGTTCCGCAGCTTCCTGTGAAAATTCCACTCTGATAATGCTTGAAATCGAGTTCACCAGCATCGATAGCGACGGAGACGGGTTGATTTGCCACAGCCTTTAGAAGAGCATTCTCATTATTGGATGGTACATCTTCATATGCAGTTATATGAGCTACAGATGTGGCTTCTTTGCTGGTCTTACAAGTACCCTCAGCTCCATTATAAGGATAGTTCGCCTCACTCGTAAGGCCACCATTTCTTATGATGAATTTGAAAGCTGCATCCATTAGCCCTCCGCGGCAGCCGTGGTTTGAGCCACCAACATCACAGTCTACGAGCTCTTGCTCCGACAGAGAGATGAGTTTACCTGTTGTAAGTTTTGTAATCCCTTCCATGGCTGCTACAGCAGAGAATGCCCAACAAGACCCTGAAGATTAACATTGTGTTTGGGGGGCGTTAATCAATTATTCCATTATCAGAAAACCAAAATGAAGTAATGGAAATCAACTCCTAAAATGTCATTGTACGACAAATTTAAGTGTAAACTAAAGTAAAGTCTCATAAACAACATCAAATGATAACGGCATCCCATATTTCAAAGTTAGCATAAATACACCACTTGAAGAATGTTGACACTTGAAAAAAAAAAATTTCTCCTCTAACATAATACAAAATCAGCGTTTCATGTACTTATGAACTAAATTGTAGATCGATTCATCATTTAATTAAAGGATTTTCTTGATTAATTTACTATTTCGGTGGTTGGTACAAGTTTCACAAAGTGATGGATCAAATTGAAGAAAGAATGAGCCATTGGCTTTGTAGCGTAGTAGCATAAACACAGGTCTCCTAATAGATAGACCAAATTCGATTCCCTCCTTCTCCAGTTGTAATAGTAGTTAACAAAAAAATAATAATAATTGTAGTAAATAAAAATAGAATTCTGTATCGATACAAAAGATTGACTTAATTATGCATGATAAGAGAAAATTTTACGACATTAACATTTTCCAAATGGTGTAAGTTATGCTATTTTATAGATTTAAGGTGCCTATGCAATATTAAAAGTTTTTTAAAGGCACCGATGCCTAAAATCTAAATGTAATTTTGTCTTGGATGAAATATGTACACATTAAAGACTCAAAGTTATGATTAAGCTGTGGTTAGTTTAAGAAATGCAATTATACTAAGCTTTTAATCATGTAACGGTATAAGGAAATGATAATTATGCCATAACTAAGAAAGTATAATATTGGAAGTTAAGATTTCAATGGATCGAATATTTTAGCCATACCACATTGACCTTGATCCTTGATATGGGTAACCGCACCCTTTTGTCTCCAGTCCCGACTTGGAGGAACCGTAGTAACATTTTCATATCTGAACAATGAGGATCTCGATGCACTTGAATGAGAAGTAGCCCTGTAACCATTTCGAGTGGCTTTAAATTCCTCTAGCGTTAGGTCAGTAAATACATTGATTCCCAACTTATAAGGCTTATTCCCAGCCTTGTTGGATGCCTCAATGTATTCTACATTCTTTTTAAATATCTCGAATCGCATAGCCTTTTCGGCATCACCCGTATAGACTCGCCCGAAATCAGCCATCCATTGGGCGTGCCTCTCGCTCATGGACAATTCGAGCAGCTCGCGTGACCAGGCTTGTGATGCCCAAAGTCCCCAAAGGGCAACTAATACATGGAAGATTGCAGCTTTAGGCACCAGAGCCATGTTGTCTACTACTTATGGATTGTTAATGAGGATGAGTGTTTTATTTTGAGTAATGAGTGCATACGCTTTGGAAATGCATAAATTTATAGAGGTAGAAGATCTCGCCCTGCAAAATCTGATGCCGAGTATGATTGCGCTAATCATGATTGTGGAATAAATAATTTCTAGCCCCCGGCTTGGGATGCCCCGCAAGTTGCTCTGATATAGACAAACCATTTAACACGCATAGGATGCTCCAGCTCCAAGTTCTCTCGATTTGTACTGTACCATTCTTAAATTTAGGCGAACAATGTTCTTGAATTGCCAAAACTATGTAGTTTGTTCTCTGCCCAGCTGTTATATGAAATTGTCCAATGGCTTAAATCTTACTGGGGGCCAAAAAAAAAAAAAGTTCAGTGCCCTCCGTTATCAAAACGGCTTTGTTACTTCATTCATGATTCTTTTTTGCTGTTTCTATAAATTCGTATAATATCAAGATTATATCAACCGTTGTGCTCTAAATAATTAATTAGAAAATTTCTCCGTTCTTACAATTACTTGGAATTCCATTGTAGCCTTATCCCGTGTGAAAGAACAAAATACACCTAAAGTTTCTGTTTCGAAAAATTATTTTTCATGATATTTCATGCTAGCATTGGCTTAATAGATATCTATTTTCTTAATTTGAAATCCCACATCAAAAAATTTTAACTAAACCATTAATGGAAGCAACGAGATGATTTTTTTGCTGACAATAGAAATTATAAGCTTTATTTATTAGTTTACATTTTAATATAAATAATAATTAAACCTCAATCATTTATTTTCTCTTTGCGTGAGAGAATCCTAAACCCATCCTTTGGTATATACCCTATTGGTACCTTACAAAATCGTAGAATGTGAACATCATATTAAATACAAAGTATGTTGGCAATGGGCTATAAACTCCATAGTTTTTACAACATAGATATCTCTTATGAATATTGAAAATAATTAAATTTTGTTTAGACAAACTTAAAGTCTCCACAAGTACATAACTATCGACCGATGGATTGAGGCCTTCTATGGAATTTGTGTCATTCCTACTCCTATATTTGAAGTCCCAACTTGGATAAAATAATCACCTCTTGTACCTAAAAAACAAAAGTCTCACAAGTAGTGAGCAACGGGGCCAAGTACTATAGTCACCGTAAATATACATGCATGGCATGCCAATAAATCATATACACACGAATGCGATAGATAACAATTGATTATATTTTTTGGAATGGCTAGCAACATAATCCTAAAACATAGGAGTAGGTCCAACTCCCCCTTAAACATATATAATATATGCATATATAGCCAAAACCACCAAAGTTGCCCCATCTTGAGGTCACAACTAATATTTGCCATCGGTGTATTTGGTCCATGGAAATCATTTGCAATGGTTTCACCATTGTAACCCATTTCATGTTTTTCTCCAAAGGGCCAACGCATATCATAAGAGTGAGACGGTCTACAAACCACCCACCTGCACGTGCCAGGTCAGCGCCTAATCTACACACATCATCATAGATCATTGCTCTCGTAAGATGATACAGCTACTAGTTCATAACCACCACTTCTATTTTTCGATACTCTTCGCATAGGCGTAAGCACAATCAATATAACAAATTTTAGCCGAGCAAAGTTAATTTCATTTGTTGCCTAATCCTACAAGCACGCCCATAAAAACTAATAACTACATACTTGAGATCCACTTGAGTCTTTGGAAACGATTGAAATGAATTTCTAACTCCTAAAACTATATAGCAAGCTATTGGTAAATTTTAAAATGTACAAGGGATTTACAATCTCATGTTCATTTATTATTTTTCTAACTTAACGCATGGTGGATTGGAACCTAAAGAAGCATGACTAGGGCCCCTAAGAATTTGGTCGATCGACTAGTGATGGTAAGGAGTCAACTAAGATGCACCGTAAGCAACATCGTTGAAAAGAGGCTACGCACAATGTGATCAGCTAAATGCTAAGCGTAGTCGACTGTCCGATGCTTTAGCTAAGTTGCACTCCTTGAACAGCGCCATGATCAACTAAGGTAACCTCACAATAGACCACATGACCCTTTGACCACTCTTACTTTATAACTCGAATTTTACAAATTTTCCTTTATGTTTCGATTCATCAAGGTTCAAAATCAAATAAAATCTCCAAATTCGTACTTCCAACACTAAATTCAACCTTCTGATTACACACCGCAACTAACATTGGATTAAATCAACCAACAACAATTAAAGAACTATAGATTTTCCTATTATATTTGATTTAATCCTAACCGCAATCTAATTTGCAAAATTGGAATCAAACCTAAAAGAATTAATCAATTGAGTAAGGGGAAAGGAAATGCAATACATCTTATGTGAGTGACTTCAAATTCAATGTTTAAGGAGTTTTAAGCTTGAATATTCACTCATTCTATTTAGCCAGCTTGTATTGGACCCAACCCACTTATTATAAACGACTCAACAAAAAGCAAAGGGAATACATTTTTGTTTTGGTAAAATCATTGAAAAAAAATATTTTTATGGAGTTGCCACCAACTAAGCCTTGAATAAAGAAGGTTAAGGCTAAATGGTTGCAGAAACCTTAACAGTGAGAGCACATCTATTTTCAAAAACTCAAAGATTTAGGCTCAAGTACTCCAAAGTTTTAGACAAAATAAGTTGTAACCAATTAGGTGTTTAGACAATTAGGCTTATCAATTTGCTCAATTTGACTAACTTAAATAAAATGTAGGGGGAAAAGGAAAAAAACATGCTCAATTTGATTAACTTGAATAAAATGTAGGGGACATGGAAAAAATATAATCGAAAGAATTTTTGTTTTTTGCTTTATTTTTATATATATACATATATATATTTGTTTTCTTTTAGTTAAATTGTTTTTATATTTATTAGGATTCATTCCTTAAGGTTGCCTTTTTACTTAGCTTGTGAGAGTACGCCACTGGTTATTTTCTTTTCAGAAATTTTCTTAGACCATCTTGTCATGCCCCAAAACCTAAAGGGCAATGATATTCCACCGCATAAACTAATTAAGTAGAACATGCTATGGCTTACCACACAAAGAGTAGGTTTTTAGACCAATTTTATTTCCTGAAATTGTTCTTTAGTTTAGGAAAACACTTTTGTCATTTGAAAATGTTTTAGAAAATCGACAAAGTTTTGAAAACTGTCATGGATATTAACTAGAAAAATAATTCCGTTGCGCTCTTCAACTTGTAATATCATAGATTCTAAAGCAGCAGTTCACCCATATTCAATTTACATACTATCAGCAATTGACCCTTATTCATTTCACTCTAAATGCATGGCTTGCCACTATAGATGTAGCTCATTCCTACTATCCCTACATAACCCACACCCCATACGACATCCGATGGACTTCTCTCCGCTTCCATGATTTCTTCGTGTAAGTATTACCCCTATCGATTACTCACCACACCGCCTTTGTAACTTGGGCACATAACTACTGTATCATCCTAACACTCTAAGCAATAGCTCAAAACCTAATCTAAGAGTGTCACTCTCCGGATCGAGTGACCACATGCAATTAGCAGTACATAAACTTAAGCTAGGTTTGAGTATTAATTCATTTTAGTTTTCCTGATTTTAACACATAGCATGCAACTATTTCAAACCTGAAATGGTAAAGCCACAAGACGATATTCGATTAGTTGATCTTTCATTTTGGAACCTTTGTTATTTGTAATAAGATCTATAGGTGTTAATCTTCAAATTGTAATGTAAATATTTGTGTGTATAAGGTTGGATTTGTAATCTTTTGAACCACTTAAGGCTACAGGATTAATCATGGGCTATGCCTACTTACCGGGAATGCAGATCCCGATGGTATATATATATGATGTATGATGTGACAGGAGATTTTAAGTACATGTGTTTTGATATGATGTGGATATGAAATGATAGCGCTGTTAGCGCCATTTTATAGGATGTTTATAAAATTTCACACAGGTTAGAGTTACAGGTTTAATATTAGCAAAATTTGCCTTATCTCTAATTCAGAGATGGCATAGCAACACACCTACAGGTACCAAGGATAGTTACAGGAATATTGGAACAGGTTCAAGAATCAGACCTAGTAGGTGGGTCGCTACAGGGTGGTATCAGAGCTTATGTTTAGGCATTATGATTAAACTCGTGTGAGCTTGTGTGGGGTAGTTAGGATGAATGAAGACTTTAAGTTGTGTTAATTGATTTGACTTACCAAATTGTGATGTATTTGTGTATTGTGGAATACATATGCTTGTTTAAGAAGTTTAAGTGTTTGATTTCTGATTCAAGTATACTTATTTACGTAGATTTGATTGCAGTAAATGGAATGTGGAAGAGGTGGAGGCAGAGGTAGAGGAAGGAGGACTAGGAATATGGTCCCTCATGATCAGCAAGAGGATTTACCTCCACCACCCCCACCACCTCTACCGCCAGCTCCACAAAATCCAATGGAGCAGATGGTTGCTGTAATGCAAGCTTGGGTTGAAGTTATGGCTACGGGATCAGGTGGGGATAAACTAGCCAGGGTATAGAGGATTGTAAAGCCCTTTGATGGTAAGAGTCTAGACCCCACTATAGCTGTGAATTGGATAAACTCCATAGAAAGAGCTTTCCAGGTACATGATGTTCCCGAGGATAAAAAGGTGGACTATGCTGCAGTACTATTAGAAGATACGGCACATGATTGGTGGGTATCACAGAAGGAGCTGATGGAAGCTCCAATTACTTGGCCAGCATTTAAGGATGTTTTCCTGAGTCAACATTTTCCCTCATGTGTACAAGATAAAATGAGGGAAAAGTTTTATGAATTAAAGTAGAAGGGTAGAAGCATAATGGAGTATGAGCGAAAGTTTAGCAGATTGTTGAAATTCGCTCCATTAGCCTATCAGAATGATGAAGAGGTAAAAGCTGATAAATTTCGTTCGGGGCTGGATATCTATTTTCAGGCAGAGCTGAAAAGAAGTAAAGTTGCGACTTATGTGGAGATTGTGAATGAAGCCCGTATACTGGAACAGGTGAAGGATATGAAGGGTATGGAGGGTCCTTCACATAAAAGAAAGGATGGAGGTAGTTTTGGGCAAAAATGGAGTAAGGATAAAGGAAAAACAAAGAAGCAGTATCAGCCACCAGTCCGACCTCAGAGGAATCAGACTTATACTATAGTGTGCTGGAAGTGTAAGGGCAATCACAAGGCTAATAAATGTCCTCAGCTGAGAGGAAAATGTTATAGATGTGGGGTAGATGGACACATTACTAGGCAATGTCAGAATCCTAAGGACCTCCAATGTTACACCTGTGGACAATTTGGTCATACTTCCCATAATTGCCGGGGTATGAGTGAGGGAGGTCAGTAGACTCAGGCTCAGACTCAGGCCCCAGCACCTAGGCATGATCTAAATCCTAGGAGGGGTAGACCGCGACCTCAGACTCAGGCACGAGTCTTTGCTATACAACAGACAGAGCCAGCTAATGTGGATGATGTAGTAGCAGGTAAGACTACTAAACTTATCTGATAGTTTGATGGTTAAATAGTTGTAATGTAAATGAACCTATATATCTATATAAATATGTAAATGTATAAGTGTAAATATGTATATGTGTGTGAATTTTGATGTGTATGGGATGCTGATGCTTGTTATGAATTGAGTAATTGAATTAATGAATGAATCTATATGTGTAAATATGCATAAATGTGTGTGTAGACATGAATTTACATGTGTACATATGTAAAATAGTTGTATCTGCTTAGGGGTTAAACAAATTATATTAGTGAATATATGCCTATAAGTACGTGTAAGTGTGTATATGCAAATGTGAATATATAGATGTGTTTATGGGTGTAGACATGAAGTAATTAAGCTGTAGATGTGAATATGCTTAACTTGTCATTGAGTAGGATGTTAACAATAATTGCTAGAAGTGGAATGTGATGTGTTTGATGATTTCAGGTGTGATTCGATTAGATGATAATCCTGCTTATGCCTTGTTTGACACTGGAGCAACCCATTCTTATGTCGCTGAAGACTGGGTGAGACGGAATATGGCTCCAGTGAAGAGTCTGAAATGTGAATATGTGGTAAGTACTCCTTCTGGAGGGAGAGGATAGCAAGTTATCAATTGGAGAATGGTATTGTGGTGATTGAAGGGCGGCAATTGCCAGCGATTTGGTTATTCTTAATATGAAAGGGTATGATGTTATCCTTGGCATGGATTGGCTGGCCAGTATAAGGTGCATCTAAATTGTCGGGATAAAGTGGCAGAGTTTTGTCTACCAGATGAGGAAGCATTCAGTTTCAGAGGGAGTATAAGGCGATCAATACCTAAGATCATAGCAACTAACAAAGCCAAGAAATTATTGAAGAAAGGATGTATGGGATATTTGGATTCAGTGGTAGATGCACAATTGAAAGAGAAGAGAGTGGAGGATATCCCAGTTGTATGTGAATTCCCAAAAATATTTACTGAAGAATTACTAGGCTTACCCCCAGATAGAGAAGTTGAATTCGGAATTGAGGTAATGCCAGGTACGAAACCTGTATCCAAAGCTCCTTATCGTATGGCTCCTGTAGAATTGATGGAGTTGAAAAAGCAGTTGCAGGAATTATTGGATAAGGGTTTCATAAGGCCTAGTATGTCACCTTGGGGTGCACCGGTGTTATTTGTGAAAAAGAAGAATGGTAGTCTACGTTTGTGTATAGATTACCGTGAGTTGAATAAGGTAACCATCAAGAATAAATATCCTTTACCCCGAATTGATGACTTATTTGATCAGTTGAAGGGAGCAGCTGTATTCTCGAAGATTGATCTGCAATCTCGATATCATCAATTGAAGGTGAAGGAGGTTGACATACCAAAGACTGCATTTCGAACCAGGTATGGTCACTATGAATTTCTGGTGATGCCTTTTGGTTTAACTAACGCCCCAGCTACCTTTATGGATATGATGAATAGGGTATTTAAAGAATATTTGGATGACTTTGTGGTTATATTCATTGATGATATCTTGATCTATTCTAAAGATAACGAGGAGCATGCTAAGCATTTAAGAAAGGTATTGCAAACTCTACAGGAAAAACAGTTGTATGCTAAGTTGAAGAAATGTGATTTTTGGCTAGACCAGATTGCATTCTTAGGCCATATTGTGTCAGGTTCTAGAATATGTGTAGATCCTGCAAAGATTCAGGCCATCACAGAGTGGAATCCTCCTACTATAGTCAGGGAGGTAAGAAGTTTTCTTGGTATGGTAGGATATTACAGGAAATTTGTGAAAGACTTTTCAAAGATAGCTGTACCCCTGACTCGATTGATGAGGAAAGGAGTCAAATTTGAATGGACAGACCAATGTGAGCAAAGCTTTCAGGAATTAAAGAGGAGGTTAGTTTCAGCTCCTATTTTGGCCATTCCTAGTGGAACAGGTGGGTATGCTATATATTGTGATGCCTCTCAGATTGGATTAGGGTGTGTATTGATGCAGGATGACAAAGTTATAGCATATGCTTCCCGTCAGTTGAAACCATATGTGCAGAATTATCTTACTCATGATTTGGAGTTGGCTGCTATAATATTTGCTTTAAAAATTTGGAGACATTATTTGTATGGTGATAAATGCGATGTATATACTGATCATAAGAGTTTTAAATACATCCTTACTCAAAAAGAGTTGAACATGCGACAAAGGCGATGGTTGGAATTGATGAAAGACTATGATCTAGCCATTCACTATCATCCTGGTAAAGCTAATGTAGTTGCTGATGCTTTAAGTAGGAAACAATGTAGCAATCTAGCAACTTTAATCACTGATAGAGTGGAAATGTGGAGGGATTTAGAGCAGTTACAGTTAGAAATTATATGGCCAGGAGTGGAATCTAGATTAAATAGTTTGAGTATTCAACCTACATTGAAAGATCAGATTCTGGAAGTACAGCTAACTGATGAGGAACTGCAAAAAGTCAGGAATAATATGATTAGATATCCCGACTTTATATGTGATGAGATAGGAGTATTAAGATTCAAAGGTAGATTATGCGTACCAGCAATAGAGAAGATCAAAAAAGCAATTCTAGATGAGGCTCATCATACCATTTATACAAACCACTCAGGAAGCAATAAGATGTACAGGGATGTGAAATCAGTGTATTGGTGGCTAGGGATGAAGAAAGACATTGCAGAATATGTGGCAAAGTGTAGCACTTGCCAATAAGTTAAAGCAGAGCATAAAAAACCTGGAGGGTTATTACAACCCCTCTCCATTCCTGAATGGAAGTGGGAGCAGATTTCCATGGATTTTGTTATAGGATTACCCGGGACCAGGAAACAGCATAATGCTATTTGGGTAATCGTTGATATGCTGACTAAATCTGCCCATTTCCTTCCAATTCAACAGAGCATGCCACTATCTCGCTTAGCAGTGTTATATATTAAGGAAATAGTGCGATTACATGGAGTACCCGCTTCTATTGTTTCTGACAGAGATCCCAGGTTTATTTCTAGATTTTGGCAAACCCTACAGGAAGCTATGGGCACCAAATTGAAGTTCAATACAGCTTATCATCCTCAGACAGATGGTCAAACAGAGATAACCATACAGACACTTGAGGATATGTTGAGAGCATGTGTTTTGGAGTTTGGTGGTAATTGGTATGAACATTTGCCACTAATCGAGTTTGCATATAATAACAGCTATCATAGTACTATACAGATGGCCCCATATGAAGTCCTATATGGAAGAAAATGTAGATCCCCATTATATTGGGATGTGATTGGAGAGAAACAAGTAGTGGGACCAGAAATGCTCCAGCAGCTGAAGGATAAAGTTCAGGTGATAAAGGCCAGAATGCAAACAGCACAAAGTAGACAGAAAAGTTATGCTGATAAATGTAGAAAACCATTAGAGTTTCAAGTTGGAGACTTTGTGTTCTTGAAAGTATCACCTATGAAGGGGGTCAGGAGATTTGGAGTAAAAGGGAAGTTGAGTCCTCGTTATATTGGTCTATACCAGATTCAGAGGAGGATTGGAGCTGTGGCATATGAACTTGAGTTACCTGCTAAGTTAGCCAATATCCATAATGTATTCCATGTGTCTTCATTGAAGAAATGTGTTAGCGATCCGATAGTTGTCTTAGAACATCTACCAAAAGGACTCCAGGAGAACATGACATATGAGGAGTATCCCATTGCCATTTTGGACAGGTCCACTAGGCAACTCAGAAACCGGGATATTACATTTATAAAAGTCCTTTAGAATAGTCATACCGAGGCAGAGGCCACATGGGAGAGAGAAGATCATATGAGGACTAAATATCTAGACTTGTTCTAAATAGGTAACTTCTGTTTCACCCTTAGGATATAAATATGTATGGCCTTACTTAAGTTCTAAGTGTTTTGTAATTTAAGTGTAGGATATTAAAATACAATGAGTTGTACCTGCGTAGTAGTTTCAAGGACGAAACTATTTTAAGAGGGGAGGGAATGTGAGGACCTAAACTTAAGTAATAATGTTAAAATTAAAATAATATATATATATATATTTATATATATGTGTGTGTGTGTGTATGTAAAGTAAAATCAATATATATATATATATATATGTATATATATGTTATATGCTAAAAATAAAATAAAATAAGTATATATAATAATAATAATAATAATTATATGAATTATATGGGCATATATATATATATATATATATGTAAAAAAAATATACATAATATAATATTATATTATATTATATTATATTATATTATATTATATTATATTATAGCTAAAAAGAAAATAAATAAAAGAGGAAGGAAAAAAAATAATAAACAAATACAGAACAGCACCCTCAATGTCAGCAAAATTAAGTAATATTATATATATATATATAGAAATTAGAATAGAGAGAGAGAAAAATCAAATCATAAAAAATTAGAAAAAAAAGAAACCAAAACCCTCTCCATTTCATCCGAATTTTCTGGGCAAATTGAAGTTGGAATTTCCAACATGCAATCATCAGGATAGGAAGAAGAACAAGATTGAAGTAGGATGCAACAAGAATTTGAAGAAATTGAAGAACAAAAAAATCAAATTAAGTAGGAAGAATTTTGTCTGTTCGTTCGAAGGGGGTAGGGTAAATCTTCTGCTAGGCCAAGTTAGGGTTAAGGTTTTGGGTGGGAGAGGATTCCAACCGACATAGTGGTTGCCGACGTTGGTGGCCGAAGGCCAGTGAACGGAGCAGCCCCTAGTAACGCCTGAAACTTCCTATTTTTGTTAAAAATATCAAATGTTGAGGAACAATTATGATTTTTGGTATTCTGGCATAATTTTGTATGAATATTAATGTGGTAATTTTATTGTTCTTAAATTTGATTCAAAAATATGTGCTCCTTAAGAAATGCTCTGTTCTAATCGTAAATTAAATTGGAAACTAAATAGGTCAAATGATGTAGTTTTGATGTAATTTTTAGTATACATGATCCTTATATGATTTATTAGATCACCAGACCAATAATTATTCAGATTGGAGTCGTTTTCTATTTTTAGTGAATTTTTCAATTTAATTACCCTATTTTGGCCGAATTAAATCCTTAGCAAAATTAGAGAATTTGATTTGATTAGTTGAATTTGATGTTCAGTTGAGGTTCATTGAAGCATAATATGATTTTGAGAAGCTTGGGTTAGTTACGAAACAAAAACGGGAGTGTTCGGTGCAAGATCGTGATAATTTAGAACTATACGATTCAATATAGAATCATGCTGAAATTTAATTATATTAATATATAATAGAGCGTAGTATACCCGTATGTATATGAATTAGAAATTTTAGGAAAATGGTGGATTATACGAGGTTAAGATGGAATTTAAGGGTTTGGAATACTGAATTAGCAATTTAGGGTTCAATAGAGCGAATGAGGTATCATTGATTAGTAGACTGATGATTCAGGTATTTCTGTTGAGTAAGGAGGACAAAGGAACTTGGCTGGTGCGACTGTTTGGATTGGCATATACTGTTTCAGGTGAGTACCCCCCTTAACTTTTCTCTTGGGTACAAGTGGTTGATAATGTAGACTACTTGTTGTTGGTTGAAATTACCTTGTACGATCACTTACTGTAATCAATACAGGAGGATTGTTGAATTACATTGGTTTGCTGATGGCTGGTTGTGTGTCATGATATGATTGGATTATGAGAAAAAAAAGAAGGGAACATTCTAGAAAATCCTAGAATGAGAGTTGGGTGCGGGATTTGATTATACTATTCCTGATTGTATGTGATGTAATGAACTTAAATTATTGAATACTTCATGATTGTGATGTAATGCTGGGTTATTTTTAGCTTATTAGATGGAGTTTATACGACTGGTTAAGTTCATACTATTGTTGTCTTGGTAACGATGAAATATTTAAATGGATAATAAAACAGGGTTTAGGCTATAAGTACCTACTAACCCAAAACACTTAATGTAAGAAAAGTCCTATTCCCTGCCTAGTAAGTTTGTGGTACGACCTTTAAGTCGACCTGGATGGGTTTGAGGCACAGTCGACGGACCGGCTCGGTTCAGTGACCTATAAGGATCTGGTCACCCCTTTTGTTTGAGGCAGGTGAAAGGCGAGCTGAATGTTTTTAAATAAAAAGCGTATATAAGGATGTCTTAATTGGTTGAGAAAACATTAAGTTTTGAAAAGTACATGAGGGTAGTTTATCTACCGGTTGATAGGCTTTGCCTGGATTAACTGAAAAATATTTGTGACATGTGAGTAAACAGGAGTGATTGAAATGGTCTCCAATGAAAAGGTTATGAGTTTAGCAAAAATGGAATTACAGGGAAAATATCACTAAGAAGATCATGGTGATGTTAAAATGTAATAAATTGAATTGGGTTTCTTGCGAGTATAACTTGAGTTGAAAACTTGCTTGCTTGAGTAATTACTTCGAGGTATTTGATATTATTGATTACTATTATGTGATTTTGTTGTTTGTTTTTATTGGATTGCTTGATTTTATACTCACTTTGCTTCTTAAGAAGCTGAGGGGTTAGTGTTTTTGCTAACCTCAGGTACAGGTACGGAAGAATAAGTTGTCGGAGACTCGGGTTTTTGGAGAGCGTCAATAGAGGCAAAGATGCCCTTAGTTTCATTTTAGAACCTCTGTTATTTGTAATAAGATCTATAGGTGTTAATCTTCAAATTGTAATGTAAATATTTGTGTGTATAAGGTTGGATTTGTAATCTTTTGAGCCACTTAAGGCTACAGGATTAATCATGGGCTATGCCTACTTACCGGGAATGCAGATCCCGATGGTATATATATATATGATGTATGATGTGACAGGAGATTTTAAGTACATGTGTTTTGATATGATGTGGATATGAAATGATAGCGCTGTTAGCGCCATTTTACAGGACGTTTATAAAATTTCACAGAGGTTGGAGTTACAGGTTTAATATTAGCAAAATTTGCCTTATCTCTAATTCAGAGACGGCATAGCAACACACCTACAGGTACCAAGGATAGTTACAGGAATATTGGAACAGGTTCAAGAATCAGACCTAGTAGGTGGGTCGCTACATCACATCTCTAATATATCCTCTTATGAAGTTTATCTAATATCCTCATGTAGTTTAACGAAAAGTCATGGATACTCTATAAAAAAAAGTGTATAAATGAATTGAAACCATAAGATAAATAAGAGTCAACTCACTCCTACAACAGTATGAGCTTTTTCGAGTTCATTTAGTTGCCTTACCATTATAAGAAACGAACTAACATCTTTCGTTAAGAACGTAGATGATGCAAAATTGGTGCAAATGATGTTACGGACTGTAGCTAAGGAATAGATTCCCAAGAAGGCAGCTATTAGAGAGGCTCGTGATCTAAAGATGCTTACCTTGAGCCAACTCTAAAGCAATCTAATGGCCTATGAAACTAATGTACTCAAAACAGAAGATGTTGCAATCCAAAACAAAGTAGTGGTTCTCAAATCAAAGGAATTCGATGAAAATTTCAACAAAGAGAAATAAGATATCGACCTCATAGCTCGACATCTCAATAAAGCACTCAAGAAATAAGCTATGTGATTTTATATTGATACTAACATAGGTGATGCAAGGAAGACTATCAAGAAAAAGGAAATCACGTGTTGTGAGTGCAAGAAGATCGGACATGTCAAATATGAATGTCTTAATCTCACCTGTAAGCTTGAAAAGTATTATAGGTAGAAAAATAAGTCACTAATGACCGCATAGAGTGACTTAGAAGAATTAGAAAATGAAGAAGAAAGTTTAGAAGGAAACGCTGGGGAAGCTAATGTATGTTTAATGGCAAAGTCCGACTCAGGCTCAAACTGCGAGCCCACATCTAAAGAAATGTATGATGAATTGCTAAGTGCACTATCAAAAATCAAGACTCAGAATGTGAAGCTAGATAATATAATTCAGGCATTGAAGGGTGAAAAAAAAAAAGTTGTAAGTTAAACCAACTCTCTTCTAGCAAATGCGAATGAATTACTAAAAACCGAAAACCAAAATTTAAAAGTTAAAAAAGAACAATTAACAAGTGAAAACCTAACCTTAAAAGAAGAGATAAATGATGTAAAGACACGAATATCGGTATCACTTTTAATCACAAAGCAGTACATTTATTAAATTTAATGAAAGTGATGAAAAATTTAAATACTTTTGTCAAGACAAAGACTCGACTCATCAAGATTTGGATTAAGATTTGGAAACTAATAAAATTGTATTTATTAAAGAAAAAGAAACAGCTCAAAGTAAACTTGTTATAAATCACAAGACATTAAAAAAAAGGTGAAGCAGTTGTTGCAATGGAAGTAGATAGGATTAAGGAAATTCTAAGATCAACCAAGGAAATACAAAGTAGGGCGAAAGGTATTCAAATCAAAACAAAAGGTATGAGAACAAGTTTATCTAACTTGTATATGGAAATCCAACTAGAAGGGACAATTGAAGGTTTATCAATTAGAATAGAGACAATGATAGAAGGTATACAACTCTGAATTGGAGGAATGTCCATCAAAATCCATATGTTTGTTGTTTTTGCAATAAGATCAATCTTATAGAAAATAATTGTTTTTGTAACTATCAAAAGCTCGGTAGAAATCAAGTTTGAAATAATAAGAGTGTGAGCATAGATTTCAAATTACCTAAGTTTGTGTGGGTTTCGAAGAACAAATAGACCTA
>JBBMOL010003267.1:0-17185 GCA_037954665.1 Laguncularia racemosa | reverse complement strand
CCCAAAAAAACCAGCTACCAAACATGTGATTAAAAATAATATTATTGGCCACAAATACTAAATTATAACAAAATATCCAGAATTATAACTTTTTGAAAGAACTTTTCAAATAATAATAAATAATAATTTCAAAATTAAATATACCTTCTTCTTTTTTATCTAAAACAGATGGACTACGTCGCCTCGATCAAAATAACCAGCAGTGTACGAGTCATTTTTCTGAACCGTGCGAGGGTGATTATGAATTATGATAATTTTTAGAAGATGTAAACGGATATTTAGGGATACTACTTATGAATAAGCTAATTAAAGAACATTTTTACCTTTTAATCCATATATTATTTTGTGAAGCATGTAACAAATCTTAAAATTTGTATAAGATTTTTATTTCGTTTCGGATTTTTAACAATGACTCGAGATAACAATTAATAAGTAGGTTTCAAGGAACATGTAATCAGTATAAACAATAATGTATAAACCTACATTTATGATGAGCTCATACACCATCACCATTTTCCACCTCTTCCGGGAACTTCCATCGACAATTTTCCTGATATAATTCCCATCCATTGTTATTCCTGCATATTATTATCAATTATTATCTATAGGTAGTCTCGAGTTCTTTTCTTTTTCTTTTCTTTTTTTTAATATACGTTATCATGAAAAAGAAAAGAAAAAAGAAACTAGGATGGCAAAAAAGAGAAGTTAATTACCATGTTTAGAACTTACGGAGCTTCCACTTGAATGCGACGATGAAGTGAGAAAGAGAAGAAGAAGAAGAAGAAAGAGCAAGAGTAGGGCAATTGAGTTGAAGCTACTTTTCATGTTGTGACTTTACCGAGCTGTGATTTTGATCGATGAAGTGAAGTTATGGAAGGACACAACAGTTCAGTAGTTATTAATAGAGTTGGTGGCCTTCAAGCGGTAGTCAGTTTTTACGCATTCTTTTTTGAAATTATTTTATTTATTCATTTTGGTAGCTCGTGTTCCTTTTTTTTTTTTTTTTAGTTGTATAATCTGAATTTGTGTTTTTCACCTGTTAACTTATGATTTATTTTTTTGTTATATGATGAAAAGCCTTACTTCACTATTTCAAAAAAGAGGAGCCAAGTTTATTGGGCAGCATTCGTAAATATTGCATTTTTTTTAAAAAATTATAAATATTTTATTTATAAAAATTATTTTAAAAATAAATTTCGATAGTATAGATCAAGTTTGTAATTTTTTTTTAAATTTGTAAAATTAAAAACACAAACCTGTTTGTGCCTTTAGTGTAACTTTATTTTTTTTTTTAACACTTTAACAGATGTAACACATAGCAATTTGATCCTTATAAAAATAACAGATGATGAGTTGTTTGGCCTATTTATAGTATACTCAAATTAGTCTTTTTGATATATTATGTGTTCCATAACTCTGAAAAAAGAAAGGGTTATTACCTTTCAAAGTTAGAAAAAAATTAAAATAATGCAATTTGTTTTTTAGGTTTAAATGGTTATAACTTTTTACTCGTTTAGAGTTACGAGGTTCATAATATATTAAAAGAGACTAATTTGAGTGTATTATAACTAGGATCA
Organism: Laguncularia racemosa; assembly: GCA_037954665.1. Classification (NCBI taxonomy): domain Eukaryota; kingdom Viridiplantae; phylum Streptophyta; class Magnoliopsida; order Myrtales; family Combretaceae; genus Laguncularia; species Laguncularia racemosa. The sequence goes on along the minus strand of JBBMOL010003267.1, from coordinate 15,608 downwards.
AACCATGTTGTCATTTGATATTTTTATAAGGATAAAATTGTTATATTTTCATTTGCCGAAGTATAAAAAAAATACACTAAAGTATAGATGTCATTCGCGTCGTCAAGCAATTTTCCTGAAGGCACAAATGACATCCGCTCTTTTGGTTTTGTAAATTTTGGAAAAAAAAAAAAAAGAAATCACAAAATCAAGTCTATGATTTTAAAACCTATTTTGGGAATACTTTTTGTGGATATAATATTTACATATTTTTTTAAAAAGTACAATATTTACGAATGTAACACCTAAGTTTATTTATATAATATATCATTGATTCAATATATATATATATATATATATATATATATATATAATTGTCGAGTAGCGTATTCATGAGGGAGCTAAGGTTATGTAATTGGAGAAAATAATAACATGTGTAGTAAAGTTAAAAGAAAAGAAAAGTCCAGGGTTTGTAAATGAAAGGAAAAAAAATTAGCAAAGTAAATGAGGGAAAAAAAACCCATGTTATATAATTTTTTTTAAAAAGGAAAGAAAATGTGTTGAAAAACTAAAAAATGCAAAACCCTCCAAGCTTTTATTAAATTTACAAAAAATACTTATGATTCTTATATATTTTATTATATTATTATTTTTTTCTTTTGCTAGGTTCATTATTTTATTATTTATTGATATATGTGATTTAACTTATAAATTATAGTACACATCGTGAGCCTTTTAACTGTATAAATCAAATAGATCATATCTAAATCAAATAGTTTTGTAAATATCAAAGTTATAGTAGATACATATTACATATTGGATAGATATATAAAATTCTAACAAAAAATAAAAATAAAAAAGGCACTAGAAATAGGATAACAATCATAAATATAGTACTTTTTTAAAAATAAGTTGTAAAGGCGCATATGATCCACACCTTCAGTTAAAAAAAAATTACATTGAAGGTGTTAACGCCACTCGTGCTTTTAGTATAATTTTTTTTTTTTTTGCATTGAAGGTGCAGATGCTATTTGTACCTTTAGTACAAAAAGAAAAAATTACACTGAAAGCGTGAATGGCATTTACGCCTTCGATGTAAATTTTTTTTTTAAAAATGCGAACACCACTCATGCTTTCAATAAACAAAAAATTTATGTCTATGCCTTAAGTACAAATTTGCTGAAGGCACAGACACCATCATGTTATCAGTATAATTTTATGAAGATACAAACCGCATTCATACTTTCAAAATTTATTTTGAAATAATTATTTTAGATATATTATTTATAAAATATTTTTAAAAATATATTATATTTAAAAGTATTATCTTATAAATAGAACAATATTTCTTACAATATTCTTAATGTTGAGAAAATAATTAAAAAAAAAATCCTTCATGACAAATTGAAAGACCAGCAAAACCACTGCTGAAGGTCACATGAAAGGACTCAAAATAGAGTGGGGGAATATTGACACGATACCTAAAAGTACGAGCCAACGTGAGGACACATGATACAATGCCGTATTCAGATCGGAGAGTCATCTTCCTCATTATCGACCTTGCAGTGGTCCAAAGACAGGCGTGAAAAGCCCTGAAAGCCAGTCCAAAATTTAATGCAACTGTGGACGGTTGACTGTGTCATTAAAGTCAACCTTAGCAGACCATGTGCAGACAGATAGCTGTTTACTATAAACATTCATTATACTGTTCATCAACATTTACGCTTTTTCTTTTTCTTTTCCATTTACAAATTACAAAAGGGTATGAGCAGTTCTAAACTTTTGATCTCTTATGAGAAAGAAAAAAAAAAATTCATTATTTGTAATATATTACATGTTTTGATAAGTTATGAGTAGTTTCGATGAATCTTTAATATGTAAAAGTGATGTAATTATTTTTGAAAGATTATTATTTATATTTTATATATTAAAATTTTATTTATACATTTATGTTACTAATTTATATTATATAGTATATCAATACTATTAAAATTTTTTCTTATGAAAATGGATAGAATACAACTAGTGAACACATTAATATTTATAACTTTGTCACATTATTTGCACTATATTTTTTTTTTTTGCTAAATTATTATGAAAAATTTAACAATTTCAAGAAAGCTAACTGTGATTCTTTCGTAAATATTTGGAGTATAATGGATATATATGGGTCGGCTTAAATTTTGATATTTGTTACAAATAACACAATAAGCCGTCAAAAGGTGTTACTGCATTACACCAATGATGATGTTATATACAATGGAATTAGGAGTTAGCAGAGAATTCACAGTAATTCTAATTTTAAAAGATCGCGGAGACAAATGTGAAATTGTTTCTCCAATAATATGTTAAGAATATATCAACATTAATTGTATTTCGAGAATCAATTCAAAATTATTTTAAAAGAGAATGACAAATCGAATTATATTTATGTAAATAACATTTAGGGTTGGCTTATTTCGCAAAACACTACAGGATGAAGAACACAGTCACTACATACACAGCACAAAAAACATAGAGATTTATGCCATGGTTGGTTGGTCTAATACAAAACAACAAATAATTCTGCTGTAATGTGTCTGTAATAGCAGGTAAGGATGTTTTATGTTTACAACCAACTTCAAATCAAATCGTATTAATAAAACAATTAGATTTAGATTCTTAATGAGTCAAATTCCTTTAGAAAACACCTAAATCATAGTCTAATAGCTAATGGTCCTTTTAATAGTATCACTAATATGGCCAAAAAATTTAACAAAAATAAAAGTAAATGAACAAATACAATAATAATATGAAATAATTTAATAACTAAATGAGTGATTTCATATAGGTTGTTGATTGAAGTAAAATATAGATAAACCACTAAAGTATCTATTATTACCAATATCTTCAATTTGGGATGTAATACATAGGAAAGAAAGTTTTACACATAAAAAAGAATGGAAACTGTGTGTGGAATCATACATTTGTTTTAGTCATTATATAAAAAGAATGTTGCTAAAAATTTATTTTAGGGGACACCTTTTTTTTTCTTTCTTTCTTGTTGATCTGGTGCTCTTCTGCTATTTTTTGAATACTAGAGGGAAGGAGCATGGAAGATGGTTGGGCATTAGAGTTTGGGTAGCATTAAAATGAGTTAGTTGCTAGCATCAAAGAATAGAGATTGTTGTGCCATAATGGAGTAAAGGTGTGTTGCTATGAGTCATGTTAAAGTTAGGATCGAAGGGGAATTGAATATGGATGTGTTAAATAAGAGAGTTAAGGATTTATGATTACGTATTAAATAAAAGTAAAATTTGTATGTTTGGATTTTTTTTTTTAAATTTAAGTATGAGAGGTTCATTTTGGGGTCTAAAGTTTCGATTAGTTCCTTTCGGTTTAGTAAACTACTATAATAGCAAGGATTTGGAAGTGCCATTTGCATTCTTTTGCAAAGATTCCAATTGCAAACATTATGTCTATTATCATCTACACCACTATTTAAAAAATGTATCACTATTTCCATCACAACCCTATCACCACCACTATAAAACCCTATTGTATCATCACTCATTAAAACCTCTTTTTTTCCCCAATCTTATATCATTACCATGATTACAACCATCATAACCATAACCATCAAATTTTAAATCCATTACTATCACACCACTATCATTGCTCCATATTGCGCATCACCACCACCACCATTATAACTATTATTCTATTGTTACTATTCCCACTCAAACACCACTAAATCAACCATCACTTCACCACCCTTGCATCAGTATCATCACTTCGCCAACACTGCACCACTATACCCCTTTACCCATCGCCTGCCATCCCCCCCATGCTATTTTTTCAGTGTCTTTTCTGTATGACCATCACATCCATATCGCAGTCATGGTTCTTGCCTATTGATATTGGTACAAAGAAATTTTCGAACAGCCCTTAAATTCATAAAGTACTAAAGAAATTTGGATTCAATTTTAAATTAGTCACCAATTTCCGATCCGACTGATAAAGTATGAAAATGATGCTTTGATCGTTTTTTGTATTAGCCGCAACTGGGATCCAATACCACCTGGCAATAGAATGACAGAAGCATGACAAATAATTCAACTTTGTTTTGAACCACGAAAAACATATCGATGGCCCTACGTATACTCTGTCACTTTAAAAAACAAAAATTGTTTTAAATACTGATATTTTCCATAATAGTAGAATTGAATTGTATATCTCCTTACAAGAACGAGATATTGCAATATAGTAAACGATAAGGATAGAAATAAATAATTAAATATTATCTGAGTTTCAAAATATCTCAAAAAAAATAAGCATTGAATAAGTATCCTGAGATAACTAAATATCTAAATAAGGAAGGAGAAAAAAACAAAAAATGAATATCCCATTTCCTAAATTAAAATAATCTCATATGATGTAGACTTAATGATTTGATGCAAAAGAAAATTTAGAGTATTTCATTCAGTTTCCATGTACTAATGGGCCAAGTACACAAGAAGGAATAGCATTGGAATGGTGAAATAGTGGTCCTAAAAAAATAGGAAAAAACAAAAAGTTGGTTGAGTTGCCGATTTGCATACTAAATTTGTGTTTGGATATTAAGATATGAATCAATTAACAATCCTTATTAATCATTATCTTCCATCCATTTGCTATTTGGCCATTATACAAATATTTGAGTGAAAAGTGTAATTGCCGAAACTTTACACACCCAAGGTATTATTTATTTTAATTGATATACCTCATGATTTTATCTTTAGTGCAATATTTCTCAAGAGATCATCAATCCTAGGAGTGTTACTAAGCACGTTTAATCTTAAAATTTTGATAAACTCTAAGCTATTACACTACAATGCACATCAAGTGTTAGAAGTTTTCATTTAAGTGATATTACATCCTCACTAAGTAGTGGATTATAAACTTACAATTAAGTTTAGATCTTGGCGTGTTTTTAGTGTGTAACTTGATTTATTTACATTACCCTCTCTCCCTTAGAGGCCTAACCATGCTAAAGATCTACCATGAGTCATGCTTAAGTGACACTCTTCGCTCTATTTATAGCACTTGTTACTTCCAAATTAGGTTGATACAACTATCAACTTTTACCTTGGTTAACTCCAAAATCATACACCTATTAATGAAGGAATCACTGTTGGTACCATTTGTAATGATTGAAACTCCATATCTCAAGTTATTATCTACTTTGTTGTTTTATACCTCATGGTTTCACCTTGATGTAACTACTTTCTAACAGGTTAGGCATCTTAAAAGTGTTTTTTAGTGAGTACTCTCAATTTAGAGTTGTAATAAAACATTTGGATATTACACAAAAGATACGTCAATAATTACTGTAATGCTCCAAACTAAGGCAATGCTACTACTTACCACGTATTCTTTCACATAAGACATGTTAAGGCTCTAGTCTATTCCGGTACCTCTTAATTTTGCAATTCCTATACATCAACATTCAAATATATCTAGTACTTCTAACTCAATATAAAACATTACAATTCATCCTTTAAACCTTGAAACTAATTAGCATAAATCCACATCATAATTGATGCAGCAGAAGTTTATAAAACTTCTAAGTTACTATCCTTCGTATAGTATTAACTATTACATCCAAATAACAAAGTTCTCCATAATTTCTAATTACCATAGTAATAATGATAACCTTCTTCTCATTCTCTTTGTGGTTCACCTAATCTTAAGTTATCTTCTAGGTCATCATCTCTCTTAATACCTGTAACCTAAAAAATATTCCTTGAAGGTGAGATTAATGCTTGTACGTATAACACAAACACATATGCATAAACAAACATGAAAGGTATCATATGCATTATGTAGTACTTAAACAACAACAATCATTTCATGATATTATTTAAGCTCACAAACAACAACATGGTACTCATGACCCCCTTAACACACTTAAATAATTGGAAATGTGAATGGGTAATGAGAATTGCCACTACAGGCTCCACACCATGATCCCTTAAACTCTTAAACTTAGTGATGAGAACTACCCTTACGGGCCGCACACCCATGATCACTAAACATTTAAACTTAGTGATTAGAACTACCAATACAAGCCTCATACTCATGATCAATTAAATACTTAAACCTTAAAACAACTTGTAGACACCCTATTTTTTCCCCTGTTTAGATTAAAAAATATATAAATAAGTAAATAATAAAATAACAGAAAATAATAGTAATAATAAAAGCCTAGTTTAAAAAAAAAAAAAAACATAATAAAGACAATAAAAAAAAAAAAAATTTAAAAATTTTTTTAAAAATGTTTGAAAAAAATAATAAATAACAAAATTAATAAAAATTTGAACTTTTTAAAATACAAAATGGAAATAAAAGACCAAAAATTAAGTTCGGAAACCTAAAAATAAATAAAAAAAAAATAAAAACCTTTAAAACTTATATAAAATTTTAAGGGGTAAAAAAACGGGAGAATTGGGTGGGCCCTTAGCTATTTTGGGTGTCTTTTGCCGGGTGCATGTGGGGAGAAGGTCATGTCATGTGTTCAAATTTTCCTACCCAAGGCATTTTGGGTGTCTTTTTTCTTTTTTTTTTCCCTTGATTGCCATGTGAAAAACCCTTTATTGGTTGGACTTGATCAAAAGGCTGGGTTTCGTGATCTTTCTTAAACCTTTCAGGGGACAACCACAAGGAGGAAAACAAAGACATCGTTATTTAAAAAGGTTTGATAAATTTAAAATTTTAAAAAAACAAAGTTTTAAAATAAATTTTTTAAACTTAAAAAATAAAACAAAAAACGGAGCTTACCCTCTTTTTTAGAGTTGGTAAAAATCCAAGGTCCCTTGAGTTTTATCCAGGGAAATCTTACAAATAGCCCCAAGGGGTGCTAAAATTTTTAAAAAAAAGGGGGAAAAAATTTCCCCAAAAAATACACTCATATCCCTTTCGGCCGAGAGTTTTTCTCTCTCTGGGGAAACCGATCGCCACCTTCTCTTTGGGAAAACTCCCCTACAACAACCTTAAACCCCCCTTTTTAAAGGCTAGTAACCCCTTAGGTCATGAAAAAGAGGAAAAACCCTATCTTTTGTTTTAAATTTTTTTTTGGATAAAAAAAAAACCCAAGTTTGGGAAAAACCACCACTGGGGGCCACCTTTGAAACACCCCCCTTTAGGTAGCTTTTTAGGAAAAAATAACCTAAAATTTAAATTTCCCTCCCCCCCCCTAAAAACCTGGGGAAAGCCCCCATAAAACCCCCTTAAGGGTTTTGCCAAATCTCTCCCAAAATGAGGACCCCCGCTATGAGCCCCGTTTTTGCCCAACGACCCAATTAGACCCGTGATCCACTTGCATGTTTTTCCAAAAACCCGGGTTGGGTGATTTTTTTTAATTTTTATATTTTTTATTTTATTTTATTTTAGTTTTAAATTTAGATTTGGTCTATATTTTTAAAAAAAAAAAATAAAAATAATAAATTTACCCTTTTGGTTATCGTGGGGGTATACCATCCCCTGTTTATTTAACAAAAAAGAAATAACAAAATAAAAAAAAAAAAAAATTTTTAAAAAATTAAATAAAAAATCAAAAAAAAGATATGAAAAAAAGTCTTTAGTAAAAGTTGGGAAAATTTTAGAAATAAAAATTAGAAAAAAAAATTTAAATAGGAAAAAATTCTTAGAAATAAAAAAAAAAAATTTTAAGAACAAGTAAAATGAAAAAAATTAAATAAAAATAAAGTTTTTATTTTTTTTTAAAGGGTTTTTTAGTTAAATGAAAAAAAATTAAGAATAAAGAATAAAGTAAAAAAATAAATTTTAAAAAAACTTTTTTTTTTTTTAAAATCGGGAAATTTTAAAGGGTTTTTCATTTTTGAGTTTTTTTTTTAAAGTAAATTTTTAATATGAGGTTTTTCCTAAACTTGGGTTATTTTATTTTTTCCAAAACAAATAATTATTTAAAAATCTAGGCATTTAGGTATTTTTTTTTAAAAAATTTTTAATATAACTAAATAACTTTAAATCCTTGTTTTTTTTTAAAAAAAAATTAAAGCAATAAATAAAAAAAAAAAAAGCAAATTTGGGAGGGGTTTGATCCAATTTAGCAAGTACGTAAGAACCTTTGGGGCAACTTAATAAAATAAAAACTTTAGGTTGGGAAAAAAAATCATAAAAAACTAAAAACTTTATTTTTTAGAAAAAAAAAAAAATTAAAAAATTTAAAAATTTTAAAAACTTTTAAAAAAAAATAAAAACTTTCAAAAAAATCAAACGAAGAAAGCCCTTTTAGGTTTTTAAAACAAAAAAATTTTAAAAAAAAAAGGGTACAATAAACTCTAAACTTTGGTTTTTTTTTAACATAAATTAAAAATCTTATAATAAAAAAATATGAAAAAAAAATTATTTAGTATTTATTAGCGATAAATAAAAAAAATAAAAATTAAAGCCCTTTTTAAATTTAAGAATTTTTTGAAAATGCTATAGGGGAAAATTTTTTGGGTTTTTAAATTTTTAGCCCCCGAATCTAGTATCCTAATTCATTTTTTTTTAAAAATATTTTTTAGAAAAATTCATAAATTTATATTTAAATTTAAAAGGTTAATTTTATCCAATTAATTTTAACTCATTTTCCCCCAATTTAAAGTTAAAGGGGAAATCATTTAAAAATCATTTTTTTAAATTTAGTCGGGGAAATTATTTTAAATTTGGGTAAAATTTTAAAATATAGTTTAAAAAATTAAAAAAAGTTTAATAAAAACACGTCTCGACAAAAACCCATTCATTTCTAAGTAACGTTTCCGCTGGGGAACAACGCCCACACAAGGGGGGGGTGACCCTTTAAAAGATCTATAGTAGGGACCCCTTGGGCCCAAAGCCAATTACAAAAACCCAAAGTATTTAAATACTTAAATTAGTCTTGTACTTAATCCATTTCAATAATATATTCAAAATTAAGTAAACACAAGAAAACACAAAGTTATACTTTCCTTGAATCCTACCCTTTAAATTTAATGTGGCTAAATTTAAATTCAAAGCGGGAAATCTGTACAATATCAATAACCCTTTCTTAGTATTAATTTTAAGTTAATTAAACCCTTTTCCCCCTTTTTTAATCTAAAAAATTTTTTTAAGGTCTTCCTAGTTATCTAGGTTATGAAAAAATTAAAATTTAAATTTAAGAAGTTAAATAAGTATACAATTGGGTTATTTTTCATTCAACATGGCTATGTTAGAACCCGTGTAACTAAACAGGGGGGGTGGTTTTCCGGTGTGTCAAAGGTCGTGAAACCTTTTTTAGTTTTAAGATATAAATTTTACATAGGGAAGACCAGTTTTTTTTGGGGGGCCCCGTTTTCCCTTTTTCCTGTAAGGTTTTTGGGTTCGACACGAGCTTGACATGACATTTTAAAAGGGGCCCTATGTATCTCTCAGAAAATCTGGGTTTTAAAACCGGCCGAGGAAAGGGTTTTTATTTTGGAAGGCTTTTTTTTTTTCTGGGGGGTTTTATTTTAAAACACGGGCAAAACACGCCCATGTTAGGAGGCTAGTATCCCTCTAGAAACCCTGGGTTTTAAACACGTTTAAAAAAAAAATTTTTGTTTTTGGGGGGCCGGTATCTCTTTGGGACTATTTCACGAGCCCTAATTCCTCTATCCCAGTTCATCAAAATCTCAATTCTTTTTTTTCCCATTTTAATTTTAACCCCAAAACATGTATTTTTTTTAATCCCAAATTTTAAATAGGGTTAGATTACTTTAACAAAAATTTTTTTTCGAATCGTATCCCTTTCCATTTTTTCTTTTTTGGGGTTCCCTTAAGTCCCCTCCTTTGGGTTTAGATTTTGGTGAATTTAAAAAGATAAAAATTTATTTAGTCTTCAATCCCAAAGGGTTTTAAACCATAGAATCATTAAACTCTTTCTTTAATTTTTCCTTTTAAAATTTTTGTGGTTCATTTGTCCTTTTTTACTTTTAGAGGGGTTTGTCTCATCTTTTTTCTTTTTCCCTCTAAAATATTGGGAAAAAGGGCTTAGGGTTTAAAATTTTAAATTTTAAAAAAAAACTCCTTTTGGAAATGTTCGAATTTCTCTTTAATTTTTTTTTTTTTTTTAAAATCTCTCTTTAATTCCCTTTGTTTTATGTTAAATTTTTATTAAAAAATTTATTAAAAATTCAGGTATTATAATTTAAAAGTTTTTTTTATACTTTTTTATGGGATAAATTTGGTAAATAAAATATCATTTCCACTATTTTTTCCCCCTCCTTGTGAATCGTTTCCGCTTATTTTTTAACACATTCCCCAAACCCTGATCCGCATTTTGGGAAAACGCAGGGTTTTATAAAGCCATGGACCCAAAAAACGGTCAGTGGTTTCCCTTCCAACGCGATTCTAAATTTCGAATCGATTCCACTATTTCTTTTTATTTTAAATTTTGTTAAAAAAAAAAAAAAAAAAAAAAACCCTTTTAAAGGTTTTCCCTTTTTACGAAAACGGAGTGGCCCGTGAACCCCCCTTTGGAATGTGGTTATGGAATCGTGGAAAACCCGGTTTATTGTCCCCCTTTCCCCTCCCGGGTCGCAACCGATCGACCCGGTATGTTTGCTTGATTCTCTCGAAAAATCCCGAGAGTTCTAGAAGACCCATAGTTGATTTAAAACCCAATGTATTTGACCTCATAACATTTTAAATGCTTTGAATTATAAAAAAATGGCCCCAAAGAAAAAATTGGGGTAAAAGTAAGATTTTCATCATGGTCCATCTCCCCCTGGCATTGATCCTTTTATGCCCTAAATTTTAAAAAATAAAAAATTTTGGGCCAACTATTTTCTCAACGTGATTGTGTTTAAACTTTTAAAAAATTTAGGATCCCACAGGGGCTTTGTTTTGGACATTTTCAGAAATTTCTTCTCCTAAAGGCTGAGGCTTTCCCGGACTTTTGTGAATCATCATTTCCCACTTGCCCAAAGGGAAAAGGGGGAAAAAAAAGAGTTAAAAATACAAAAAAAAAAAAAAGCGCCTTCTTTTTTTTTTTGTAATCTTTGGGAAAAAATTGGGCATACAAAAAATTTTGCTTTACTTTTTAAATTTTCAGGGGTACTTTTTCACAGGAATCCCCTCTTTTGGGGAATTTTCGAGACCAGACTAGTTTTCCTTTTTCCCTTTTTTTCGACTCCACTACTCTTTCTAGCTGTTTAAAGGGGGCGTGGTTCAAACATCTTCAATGTAGGGTCCCTTTTTTTTTTTTTTGGGGCCCTTTAAACATTTTAAAATTTTTAATTTTACAAAATTTAAAATCCTTGCACAACAAAACTACAAAAATAAATCTCAATAAAAAATTTTTTGGAGTCGTATCTAGAGTTTAAACTTATTGGAAAGGGGGCTGATACAAAAGGGTTTTTAAAAAATCCATTAGGGGTAGTGGCCCAATGATATTTTCAAAATTTTTTTGATGGACGAATTTATAACTAAAATTGTTTTAAAGAGGCTTAAAAATTTTTTGAGGGGGAATTTTTAATCATTTAAGCATTTAAGGGGCGGTTTAAAAATACATAAGGTTTTAAAGTTTAAGGAGATTTTTTTTTGAGATTATAAATTCAAAAAATCTAAATCTTTTTTAATTAAATTAAATAGATCACTAATTTTAAAAATCAAAAAAAGCTAATCATTTTTTTATGTATTTATTTTGGGGGAGATCATAACTACTATATACGAGGGGAGAGAGAAATAAAAATTTACTTTATTTTAGGGGGAAAGTAAATTTATTTATTAGATTTTTGAATGTCCTTTTACTCGATTTGCCACACAATTTTTATGTATTTATCTAATTTGCCCCATATCTATTATATTTTAGAAAAAAAAGATAAATTTCTGGATACGGTTTAAACCTTTTTAAATAAAATTAGAAATTTCTTATGTCCCCAAAAGCTTTGTGTGCCCACAAAAGCTGTTTTCTTAACGTGCTTAAAGTTGCTAAATAATTATACTCTCGATCACGTTTTTGACATAAGTTACTTTTATGTTTATTCCCTTTTGTTGACTGGGTTTTTCAATTTCGCCTTTAGCGCATGGTTTTGCACCTGTGATCAAACATTCATCGTCCCCTTTAAATTTTTAAAGTTTTTATAGATTCCCCTTTTCATGGCATTCCCTGTTAGAATTTTCTTTCTTTCTTTTTTTTTTTTTTTTTAAAAAAAAATCTTTTAAAAAAAATTGAAAATTTCCCAAAAAAAAAAAAAAAAATCAAAAAGGGGCCTTCATTAACCCAAGGGGGTGATAAAACATGGGGCCATCACCTTTGTAGATCATAAACCACCACTAGGGTGGTTTGTGTTTGTCAATAAAACTTTTTAAAAAATTTTTCCAAAACTATTATTTAGAAAAAAAAAAAAACATTGGTTTTTTCTATTTACCTGGTTATGATTGCAACCCATTCCCAAAATTTGGGTTTTAGGGGTATAAAACCCTAAGGCAAAAAAAAAAGAGTTTTTTGCTTTTTATTGAGAGTCTGGTCCCTTGCCAATGGGCAATTTTTTTTTTTTTAAATTTTTTTTATTACTAGCCCAAACTCAATGGGGAGCCCCCAATGCCATCCCCCAAATACAACAAAGGAAAGGATTTCTCTACCTACCCTACTTTAAAAATTTTGAAAAAAACAAAAAATTGTTAAAAACTTACAAGAAATCTTAGGGAAACGTCCAAATGTAGCTTTTTTAACAGCTAGGTTTAAAAAAAAATAAGAAAAAACTTTGGGCAAAAATAATAAAAACAAATTTTTATCATTTTTAACAAGAATAAAAATTTCACTTTCACCTATTAAAGTGTCCGGTTTTGTACAAATGGGCCCTTTTTTAAAACAAAAAATATATGGAATTCAACTCTTGGTTTGTCCCCAAAATACCTAAGGCCATATAATTTTTGGAATTTTTTGCATTGTGGGGAATAGAAGCAAAACTTTTTTTTGGTTTTTGAGGGAAATTTGAATTCCCCCTTTTTTCTATTTTAAATTTACCGAACAAAATTTTTTTAAATTTTTTTAAACAAAATTTTTAAAGAGGGGTTTAAATTTCAATTTTATAATATCCTATCAATTTATTATAAATTTAAAAAAGACAATGAAGATGAAACATTGACCACATCAAAAAAATCCTTTCTTTTTTTTTTTTGTTTTTTAGAGGAAATTTAAATTTTAAAAAGTATTGGGATAAAAAGAAACAAACCAAAACCATTTTTAGAAAAAAACTGGGCCCCATTAGAATTTTGAATCAATTTTTTAAATTTTTTTATATCTCAAAAAAGATTTTTTTTCCCCTTTTCACTTTTTAAAAACGGGGGGGGGGATATCAATTTTTTTTTTCCCCCAAATCTTACGGGCGCGATTTCTTTTTTCGCAATTTCATTTTTTGGTTTTAATAACTTTGTTTCGATTTAGTTTTTGTTCTTTAACCAGAAAACTGCAATAGAACGACAAAACAAAATTTAAAGCGCGGACATTTATTAGGAATAATTCAAAATGCTGTAAATTTTCGAGAACCCAAAAAAACTTTTTTGGGTTTTTATTAGCAACCTTTAAAAATTTATTTAAATTTTTGATTAAATTTTAAAAAATTTTTTAAAAATATAAAGTGCCAAAATACAAAATTAAATAAATAAAAAAACTTACGAAATATAAATCCCAGCACGTTTGTACAAAATTTATGTTTTTTTGATAAATATCTTCTACAGATTAAACGGATTAAAAAAAAAAAGGGAAAAAAGAAAAAAAAAAATTGAAACAAACAAAAACGAAAAAAACCTTTCTAATTAATTAAACCCATAGCTTGAGATTTAAGACTGTGTGTCCATAAATCTAATGACCAAATGTGTCCATTTGTTTTATCATGTCATTAAGTACTTTTAGAGTGGCGAAATAGGAAATTTTTTTTTTTTTTATGTTGTTTAATGACCAAAGTGGCCCGTTTAATTATGTTATCAGTTAGAATTACACGTCCCCCAAGGGGCCAAAGAACACGCTTCCTCCCTTTTTGGGTTGGGCTTTCAAAGATACAAAAAAACTGGGTTTTCATTTTCTTTGTTTATTTTTTTTATTTTAAGTTTTAAAAGTAACTATGTTTTCCTTTTCATTACCATCTTCCTAAGCCCATTGCCACCATTGCACCTCCACCCCCACCCACCATTGTACCAACATAAAATACCTTTAGTTTTGTTCTTTCGCGCGTGTTGTAATTCTTTTGATATTGATCATGGTGATGGGGGATGGTGGTTTATGGAAGCGTATTATTGTCTATATGAATTGTTTTGTATAAACCAATTTACAAAACAATAAAAAAAGAAAGGGGAAAAAAAAAAAAAAAAGCTAATTTGTAAAAGGTAATGTTATTATAATATTAAAAACATCTCCCTTTAAAAGTAAACTCTTCTTCCTTATCATATTCACTATTATATTGTGGAAAATCTCGATTGTTTTAAAAAAGAAAAAACCAAGTCTTACCAAGATGACTACTTTTAATGCACCTATAGCTTTATACCCTTGAACATCGCAGCTGCCTTTATACTAGTCATTCTCACTCTTATTGAAATACGATTCTAAAAAGAAAGCCTAATTGCAAAAGGTGTGGGAAATGAACCCCCTAATTAGTTTAGTTTGGTGAATATGTTTTTGTTAATACTATACTAAAAAATTGGAAGAAATTTTTTTGTCTTAGGGCTTTGCAAGATTGCTTTTTCAAAAGGGTTTACACGTTTTTAAAAAATTTCACTATGGATTTTTTCTCTCTTTAAAATGCAATTAAGTTTTAAAAAAAAAGAGTCAACTTGTATACCCATTTTTGGCTTTAGGGGTATTTAAAATTGTTGGGGTTTTTGGATAAAAAAGAGAGAAATAAGCAGAAAATTTAACGAACTAAGGACATTGTGGGGTGGGTTTGGCATAGATCAGTAAATCCTTTACTTGTCTTTATCTTATGGGGATTTTCAAATTATCCAAAAAACCCATAGGGTTTTTATGAAATACTCACATTTGTTTTAAACCCTAAGGTTTCTAATAAGTAACACGAAACTGTTTTAAACCCATCCGATTTTTTTTTTAAAAAAAAAAATTTTTACTATTAGTTTTAATCTTTTTCTTTCTATATTATGACTTTTTTTTTCGTAAAATATAACTTTGTTTTTTGGGAAATAAATAATTTTTTTACTTTAAAATATAATTATGTGTATTTTTAAAATTTTAGAAAATTTATAGTTTGGGAAATAAAGTTGTCGACGTAAAAATTTTTTTAAATTTTAATAAGATACAAATTTCTTAACCAACCATACAACTAATAAATAAACAAAACACAAAAAATTGTTAATAAATTCAAAAGAAATAAAAAGTTCTAAAACATATAAAAAGTGCTTAAATTTTATTTTTTTGGGAATTCTTACATACAGTTTACTCTCATAGTTTTTAATCTCCCTTATTCTTCATTTTTCTTTGAACTTTTCAAAGGGAAAAAAAAAACCCATAAAACACATTAGAAATTTCACAAATAATAGTTATTTTTATTTAGAAAATACTCATTGTATAATCAAAAATTTTTTCCTCTCCTCTCATTTGATATTAAATTTGATTGCACATAAATGCTTCTATTTTATCAGGGTTTAGTTTC
>JBBMOL010003266.1:0-17189 GCA_037954665.1 Laguncularia racemosa | reverse complement strand
CGGTTTCAAACAACTTGCATTCTTGATGGCATCAAGAATGGATGGTGTATTTGTTCAGATGATAAATTTCAAGTGATCGAAAAAGACATAAATAACCACCCGAGTCCAAGTGCCATCAAAAGTGGAAGTTACATAACAGGTCACGTGATAGAAGAGTCACCATCAATTACGACGAACATAATTTGACTTTCGTACCCTAAATTTCCACAATATAAACTCCATCTTTTTCCTTTTAAAAAAAATGAGTTGAAAGTTATTATGATGAGTCCATAACTCCATCTTGTAAGATTGAAACTCATTCATACTAGAAGACACATAAAATCATATTAGGAACATACCTGAGAGTCTAAATTCCTTCGTGCACCAGTGGCTCCCACATCAGATGTGCTTAGTCTGATGGTAAAGGTTTTGAAGGGTTGAGCAGGAACCCTTTTTCCCAATGCTTTTACATATGCTTCCTGAAATTTCAATTTTTCCTTCTTTATGATTAAGAATGATGAAGGGATGCATTTAGTATGACAAATAAGATGTTTTTACCCTCTGTTACCAAAACTCTTCAATTTTCCTTGCCATTCCCATGCAAGCATTCAACTTCTCCCATTTTCAAGAGTCTAACAGAGGTATGGCAGGAGAAGTAAGGAGTCTGGGTAACAGAATTTCTGGCATACTAAGTCTCATTTAGTGTAATAGGCAAATGATGCACACATATTTTCTCTGAAGTTTCTGCTATCGATTTGATGTGAAGCCAGCAATGAAGTCATGTTGACACAAGACTATATTCCACATTAAAGCCTTAAAAAGATATTCCCCTTGGAGAAGATCCATTGCACTTCTCCAGCCATATACCAGCATGTATGCAATAAGTATGTTGGGTAAATTGCTGGAAAATGTTTCTTTTGAAGATTAAATAAAAATTTAGGAGATGGGTAAATAGAATGGGAAAACTCTACACACACACACCCAAAAAAAAAAAAACACATTTTCTAGGTTATTATGTACTTTGTCATTTGCTGCATTGTTCCTACTAGGAAGCCCACAGTAGTTATCCAATATAATTTTTTATCACAATTTCACTAAAAAATTTGATTTCAACTATACATTAATCAAAAGATCCATGTCATTCTGCATTACTTGACCACATCACCCAGACAAAAATATCTCTTCCACCCTTTGATAGGATGGTAAACAAGCTAAACTCTGGCAAAGGAGGCAAATAAAAAGGCACCTTCTAATGTGTTGAACCAAATGAGTAAATAGTTCCTCTAGTGATAGGAATCATATACCTACAAGACTCATCACCAGGGTAAGAGCCAAAGGATTACAAATATTTGGCGATGAGGATCTTCTTTGAACAATTAGGTCTCGAAGATATTTGTCTAGTGTCTTCGTTTTCATTGTATAATTGTTTTGCATTTCAGTAAATACATTTGTCGGTTTTACAGGATAGCAAACCAACACACTAATCTCAAGTGTGTATAAGCTATACTTGAACATACAAAGATAAGAGGAACTGCCTTTATTTCACTTGCATTTCACTTGACAAAATCGGCCATCTTCACTTTCATTTCACGTGTAGTAATCGGTTCTTCAAGTGCCTCATAAGACCGTTTTTGTCTTTTGCATGGTTGTAATTTCCTTATTTAGAGTAGGGTATAAATACTTGTTAATTAGGTTTGTAGAGGACTTTGAACATTATTTTTCAGATATTGAAACCATGAGGAGACACCTCTTTCACGCCAAACTTCTCTTATCATTTCTTCTTGAAGTGTGGTAAGTGGGATTTGATCTTTGTTGTGTGTAATATCAACAACATCAAATCCATTCTAATTCCAACTAGTGAGTAATATCTAGTGAGGAATTAGTTCTTCTTTTTCTATCTCTTTTCACATATTTTAGGGCTCTATTTTTCAATTTAGGGTTCATACCACTTTGATCGTGTATTTCTCAATTGCATTATGTACTTGTAATTGGTCTTAAACACATCATAATTTTGGTATCAAAGCACGGTTTTGAGAAGGGAATTCGTGATTTTCAATTTAGGGATTTAGGGTTCTTGTTGTTCATTTTTGCAATTAAAGTTGTAGGAAGTGGAATTGAGTTATTGTGTTGAATTGTTCCTTGATTCCATAGAAATCATGAATTGAAATTCGAAGGAGATTGAATTAGGATTCCTTTGCTGTGGATGAATTAGGGAAATCATTATAATTGGTTTCTAACCTTTATCGTGGATGAATTAGAGAAATCATTGTAATTGGTTTCCAATATAAGGTATTTGAGTGATTTGTACCATGTTGTTCATTGTAATTTCGGAAGTGGAGGTGTAATTTCAAATTTACATCCTTGAGTAATCATTTGGGAAGACTTGCCATGAGGTCATCATTGGAGAATTAGGAAGTATTTTGAATTTGAATTCAATCATTACTTGTGGAGTTATTGTGTATTAATTAATTTAAATACACTTTGACTAAGCTTGGAATCATTTATTGTTGTTATAGTGATATTGGGAGTGGTTGGCGTGGTTTTGTATTGAAGTGTGGACTGTGTTTGTGTGAAGCGTTGAAGTGGTGTATTGCTTTAATTGTTTGTTACACTGTGGGTGTGTGTAAGTGTGTGTTGATGTGGTGTGTGTATACTTGAAACGCGAAGGTGAATTGTGTTGTTGTGGTGTGAAGTGGTGTGGTACCATGAGAGTGTGATTGTGAAGTGAACCATGGAGGTGTTGGTGTGTGGTTATGTGTATACCGATGAGGTGTGTGTTGTTGTTTAGGCGTGTTGTTGTGACATGGTGTGTAAGTGTGTGGTGGTTTGAAGGTGTGTTGTGAATTGGAGAACTTGATGCCGTGAAAGGTGTTGTGTTGTGAGTGTGTGTAAGTAATACCGTGAGTTCGTGTTGAGTGATAAAAAAAAAAAAAACTCAAAATCATGTCAAATGATAATGTGAATGGTGGGATTAGCAATGAGGCCAATAGTCAAGTTTAGAGGAGGTCAGGGTCGTCATGCTGTAGGGGGAAGAACACTAGAAGAACAATTATAGGATCTCACACTATTGTTGCTACATTAGCAACATGGGTAGATCAAATGACGATGCCACAACCACCAGTGGCAATCCTTCAAGCATCCCCACTTCGGGTAGCCCATCAAAATGCTCGCAGGAAGAGTTGTTGGAGGCAATAGGGTTAGGAGGATGGAAGGTGATTATGTGCTTTTAGTGAGGAAGGGGATGATAATTTTGAAAATGAGCCTTACCATAATCGTGAATTCAGACCACCTCGGGCTTAGAATATGTGAAATTGCAGATGCCTTCATTTACTGGAAGGAGTTCTATATAGAAGACTACTTGGATTAGGAGATAAGGTTGAGGGCCTATTTGAATGCTATGAGATTAACAATCAAACTCGGGTTTGCCTTGCAGCTATGAGTTTACTAGCTATGCCGCCTTATGGTGGAAGAATCTAGTGGCTAGTCGGCAAAGGGATGATGAGGTAGAGATACATACATGGCAGGAGATGAAACGGTTATGAGAAGGGTTTATACCTAAGCACTATAGGCAGGAGCTGTTTATGCGTCTCTAAATACTAAGGTAGGGAGGCAAAATAGTTGATAAGTATGTACATGAGTTCGAGACTTTAATGATCAAATGTGGGTTAATTGAACCTCCTAAACAAACCTTAGCACGATTTGTGTCGGGGTTGAAGTATGAAATTGCTTGCATTATAGAGCTCTAAAGGTATGATACCCTTAAGGAGGCCATTCAGCTAGCCTCTAAAAGTGAAAAGACAGAGCAATCCATTCATTTAGAGCAGCTAGTAACAGGTAGAGCCGGGAATGCAGGCCAAATGGGCTGGCCTGCACTGACCCACGGGTCATCCCAGGCTGCCCCGCAAGAGTTACTACGTGTTACCAAAATCGACCTCGCCTTACTTCGCGGGCTAGCTCGGGACAACCAGTAATTTTTTTTTATTTAGTATTTTTTATTAAAGATTTAGAGTGTATTATGTAGAGAGTAGGACATGCTAGATGAATTTTTTTTTTTTTAGATAAAACTTTTTTTTTCTTTGCAAGTATAATTTATATTACATATCTTAGGAAAAAAAATGTTGAAAATTATTTAAATTAGTGTTTCCCATGTCTAATAAACTAGGTACATTGCAAGTTTGCAATTGCTCAATTTTTCCATTCACTTTCCTTACACAACTTCAATTTATACGTACTTACTCTTAAATCCCATTCTCATACGATAGAAAAGAAAACAACCTAAAACGATAATTAAGCAAATATAGCAATTATCATAAAGTACTTTTCATTAATATATAGGAAAACAAAGACAACAATAAAGGAGATAAAATCACATATACAAATCAATCATCACATCAGTCATCACTATCATCATCATCAATAACCAAATTGGAGTCTCCCTTTGATGAAGTAGTCCCACTCCCACCCCCACTCCCATTGCCTTCTTCTTGATCTACAATTTACAACATTACACATATAATTAAATTAAGACAATAAATGCTTGAAACAATACGTTTAAAGAAAATATTACCAACATAACAAAAATAAATTACCTTCATATGCAAATCCTTGTAACCAATTACATGTACAAATTAGAGCTTCTACATTAGCTGGAAGCATAGAACCACGATACTTATTAAGTAACACGAGTACCGATACTAAAGCTGACTCTGACGCTATAGTAGTAATTGGAATGCTAAGCACATCGGAGGCCATGATAGATAAATCGAGATATCTATGGCTTTGACTCTTCCAATGTTGTAACACATCCAATTTTGAGTAGAAGTTCATATCCATTACTTGCTCATCTAGATAAATATCCAAAGAAGATTTACCACAATTTTGTACTTCTACTTGACGGTATCGGAATTCCTACATTATTAAGAAAAAAATTAATTAAATACTGATATATATTACCAAAAAAATATAATTGAGAAAATAAAAATTATTAAACTTACCACCAATGTAGCAAAACCAATCTCCAAGCCCTTCTCAGCTCTATATGTAGTTGCTCATTTACTGCTGCTACCTCCAAATGTGTCTTGTCCCTGAAAAGATGATCCAACTTGATGGCTTTTAGTTTAGATATATGATCCGTTTTGCTTTTCTCATATTCTCCATAGAGTTTATATAACTTGCTCTTTATGTGAGCCAACTTTTCTTCACAAGTGAAGGGATCAAGTTTATTAAAACAGAAGTTCAAAAAATCAAACTTCATTCAAGGATCAAAGATTGCTCTAAGTGCAAGGATAACACTATAATCACTCCAATACTTATCGAACTTCTGTTTCATTCTAATAGACATCTCCCTTATAGCATGATCTTCACTACTTAAATTTTCATTTAGCAAACATTCAATCCTCCATACTTGCAAAAATAGTGGTTTGTGTTGATATGATGACCTGACATCAAATTGGTGATACTATGAAACGGGCTTAGAAACTTGCATATCTTTTCTGCTCTTTCCCACTCGTTAATGGTTGGACAATATTTATAATGACGATCATTCAATAAAAGCAAGAAAAAGCATGTCGATACTTGAGTGCTATGGAGCATAAGATAATGGAATTCCATCTAGTAGTTACATCCAAGCGCAAACCAAGATTTGTATCAATGTTGCCAACCTGTTCAACACACTCTAAAAAGTGTTTCATTATACTCTCGGAGCCTCTCACATACTTGACACTTTCCCTTACTTTATGCAATGCTTCACTACTTATAGTCAATCCTTCTTTAACGATCAAATGAAAAATATGAGCACAACATCTAATATGAAAAAACTCACCACCACATAACAAACTATGCTGTAAGTCAATTGCTCTTTCAGAATATCTTGCATACAATCATTTGTAGATGCATTTATTCAATGTAAGGGAGAATATCTTCCTATCTATGCTCTAATTTTTCAAAAATTCAAATATTTTTTCCGACAACTCAAACCTTGACTGAGGAGGGGGCATTTTACAAAAAGCAAGAATTTTATTATTCAATTTCCAATTGTCATCCACATAATATCTAGTCAAACAAAATATATCCCTCACTAGTGGAAGTAGTCCATACATCAGAAGTCAAACATACTTTCCCTGGAATTTTTTGCAAAATTTGTTTCAAATTCTTCTTTTGAGTCAAATATAAATTCCAAACATTTGATGTAGTAGTTTTTCTACTAATTGGCTTATAATCAGGATTATTATAGCCTTATGAACTGTGTGATCCTCCTATACTCAACAAATGAAAATGGTAAATCATGTTTAATAATGCCATAGCCATTACCTCACGAGCAAATTTAGGATTTGGTTTTCTTGATCTTAACTTGCTAGCATGATCAATTATCATATCACCAATATCATTATATCTAGGAATTTGACTCAAATGACACTTTTCTCTATGTTGACGTAAAGATGAAGTTCCGTGTGAATGTGTTCCAACAACATATTCCTTCCCACATGCTTTACACTTAGCCTTATTTTTACCATCCTTCTCAATACCAATTTTTGTAAATATTTCCCAAACCTCAGAAGAAGAGCTACCTACTCGAGCCTTCTTACCTGCATGTTCTTCAGATTGAGAAGATCTTGGTTGTAGATTATCGTTATGCCCACCGACTTCAGACACACCATCCACATTAATAGGTTCCATTGCAGTCTCATTACTTGGAGGATACATTATGTAAATATAGAAATGTTATTAGTAGTAGTACACTTATTTTAAATATAAATATAGTCATCGCATAGGCTACCGCACCGGCGTCATCTAAGCTACGACCAGCGGCCACACCATACTCTCCAAGCCACCAGCATCACCCCCACCCCCACACGGCCACATCGCACTGCACCACACCACACTCTCCATTGGACCGCCGTCAGCCCACACGGCCACACACACCACACCATACCTGACACCACACTCTCCATTCTCCAAGCCACCAGCGTCACCCCCACCCTACATAGCTACACCACACTCTCCATTAGACTGTCGTCAGCCCACTCGGCACACACACCACACCACACCTAACACCACACTCTCCATTCTCCAAGCCACCGGTGTCACCCCCACCCCACACGGCCACACTGCACCACACTCTCCATTAGACTGCCATCACCCACACGGCCACACCTCACCCCACACGGCACACCCACCACACCCGACACACACTCTCCCATTCTCCAAGCCACCGGCATCACCCACCCACACAGCCACACCGCACTACACCACACTACACTCTCCAAGCCACGATGTCACCCCCACCCCACTCTCCAATAAAAGTAAAAGGACAAAATCTATTACTTTACCTTAATTAACGAGGACAACACAGTGGCACGAAGGAAATGGAACAGGCGGTGGCGGACAGCGGACAGGCGGCCGACAGACAACGGAGTGGAAATCCTGAACCATGACAGTGAAGACAACTGGGAAGGAAGAGTGGAAGAGGAGAGGAAGACAGAAACTAAGTGATAAGACGAAATCCGGAAATCTTGTGGCTACCGCCAGCGTCTTCCTCTCGCCACTGCTCCGATGTCAGTCCCATCGGCCATCGTCCTCCTTGTCTACTATGTCAGCGAAGTCTTCAACTGACAGCTGCTGCTTGCAAGGAGTCATCTAGAGTTGCCTGGCTATCTCTGTCATGTCTATCGTGCATAGGCTGTAGTGTTAGCATGCAGTGTAACTCGTACAACATTTTTTTTTTTTTTGCTGGTTAGTGGGCTAACCCGCGCGCCGTACGAACTTACTCGCCCCACCTCGCGGGCCAAAATTTTGGCCCACCTCACAATTACCAACTCTAGTAACAAGTATGGGACTTCTACAAATAGGCTGATAGAGGGGGATACAGTAGAAATGTAGAAAAGAGTCTAGTGGTACAGGATAGTCAAGGGGAAAAGGAGATAATGGGGAAAGGAAAAACAGTTACAAGGATTGAAAACAAACCATCGGTAGTTGGGACATCAGGGGGACAGAGTTGTCAAATCAAAATGTTTTAAATGCTTGGGTTTTGGACATATAGCTACTCAGTATCCAAACAGGAGGGTTATGACTATTATGGAGGTTGAGAGTGAGGAAGATGAGGAAGACATGCTTAATGCCACAAATTTATCAGGGGTATTAAGTGAATATTATGGTGACACAGATGCTGTAGTACATGAGGAAAAGGGAGGTGATCAGTTTTTATCTATTAATGTACTGTGCCGAGCTTTGACTTCTTTTCCTACTAATAATGATGGGCAGAGGGAAATTTTGTTTCACATCTCTTGCAGGGTACAAGGTAAATTCGTATGCTATTATTATTGATGGCGATGATTGTACTAATGTAATGGCTGCATCATCAGTAACTAAATTGAAACTAGTCATTATCCAACATCCAAAACCCTTATAAATTGCATTGGCTAAGTGAGCAGGGTAGTCTGCATGTTACCTAGAGGGCTAAGGTACCTTTCAACATAGGGGATAAATATCATGATGAGATTGTATGTGACATCCTTCCCATGTGTACATTCCCATATATTGCTTAGCAGACCTTAATTGTATGATAGGAGGGTTTACATGATGGCTTTAGAAATACTTATGTGTTCCAAAAAGAGGGTAAATGTATAGTGTTGAATCCAATGTCACCTTTAGAGGTCCAAGAGGCTTAGAGGAAGAAAAGTAAGACTGGGAAGAAGAAGACCTTATTGGTGGGATAATATGAGTTAGATGAAGCTATTAGCAGATGAGAAACCAGTATATTTATTGTAGATGAGATATGCCCTAAAGAGGGGATGAGCGTAAGCATCTACCCCTATGGTATCTCAGGTACTTGATGACTACAGTGATCTTTTTACAGATGAATTGCCAGAGGGATTACCACCTCTAAGAGGTATTGAACACGCTATTGACTTCCAGTCT
Organism: Laguncularia racemosa; assembly: GCA_037954665.1. NCBI lineage: Eukaryota > Viridiplantae > Streptophyta > Magnoliopsida > Myrtales > Combretaceae > Laguncularia > Laguncularia racemosa. Next base: position 8,294 of record JBBMOL010003266.1, on the reverse strand, counting down.
GAATCAGTTTTACCAAACCGACCTGCATACGCATGAATCCCAAAAAGGCAAAGGGAAATTTGAAACGTTAGGTGGATAAGCTAGTAGAACGGGGTTTTGTCAGGGATAGTATCAGTCCTTGTGTATTCCAGCCTTCTTGTCCTAAGAAGGATGGCACTTGGAGGATGGCATTGATAATGGAACCATCAACAAAATCCCCATCAAATATAAGTATCATTTCCTAAACTTGATGAATGTTAGATGAGCTATATAGTGCACAGGTATTCTCTAAGGGGGACCTTAAAAGTGGTATCATCAGATTCAAATGAGAGAATGAGACGAGTGGAATCCCATTTTTAAACACACAATGGATTATATGAATGGATGGTTATGTGTTTGGTTTAACTAATGCTCCTAGTACTTTTATGAGATTAATGAATTTCATGTAATGAAGGAGTTTCTAGGAAAATCTGTTGTTGTTTATTTTGAGGGACATTTTGATATACACCCAAAAACTAGAAAATCATGTGGAGCATCTACAGGCTGTATTTTCAATATTGAGGGCACAGCAGTTGTATGCTAATTCTAGAAGTGTTCTTTTACCAAATTAAGGTAACATTTCTAGGATTTATTATATCTAGTTTTGGTGTCAGGGTTGTGAGAAAAAAGTGAGGGCTATTACAGAGTGGTCAACACCAAAATCAGTTGCTAAGGTAAGAAGTTTTCATGGACTAGCTTCATTTTATAGACTATTTGTCCATAACCTCAGTAGTATTGTCAATCCTTTAACAGAATGACAAGAAAAATGTCCTTTTATTTGGGGTGAGAAGACCCAAAAGAGTTTTGAGGAGATAAAAGGTAAAATTACCAGTGCTCAAGTAATGGTTTTACTTGATTTTGACAGGGTTTTTGAATTAGAGTGTGATGCCTCAGGGAATAGGGATTTGGGGTTGTGTTTGATGTAGGATAAAAAAAAAAAAGGCCTATTACATTTTTAGTGAAAAAAACTAAGTGGTGCAACTTTAAACTACTCAATATATGATAAAGAATTCTATTCTTTGTGAAGGGCATTAATGACATGGCAGCATTATCTACTTTAAAGAATTCATTATTATACAAATCATGAATCCTTAAAACATTTCAAAGGCCAGCAAAATTTGTCAAAACACCAAGCCAAATGAGTGGAGTTTCTAGAGAGTTTTTCATATGTGATTAAGTATAAAAAGGGTAACATGAATATGGGAGCTGACGCTTTGTCACGCAGGTATTGTACTTATCACCTTTTTACAATGAAATGCTTGATTTGAATTGCTGAAGGAACAATATATGCATGATGAATATCTGAAACTAGTAGTTGGGGAAAAAGTTCTTGAAGGGAAAATATTTAAGGGGTATTATTATGATTGATGGGTTTTTTTATAAAGCTAGAAATTGTGTATACCTTATAGATTGTGAGAGAATTATTAGTGAGGGAAGCACATGCTGGAGGGTTATTTGGTCATTTGGTGAAAAAAGGACTTTGGCTTTGTTAAAAGAACATTTTTATTAGAGGGGCATGATGAAGGATGTTCATAAAAGGGGTTGGAAAGGTGTGGGGTATGTAAAAGAGTAAAAAGGGAAAGAAAGGGGTTTAGGGGTAAATATATGCCTTTGCTTATACTACTCACACAAAATCGCGATTTTACTTGGAATTGAATAGTATAAAATCAGTAGAATCATATAAAAATCGTATAGAATCGGTAAAATTATAGAATCATATATCTAAATACATAATTATATCAAAAAAATTTATATCTAAATGATTTTTCTTCCATTTTGATTATAAAAATTTTGATAAAATTGCAAACTCGTAAAATCATACAATTGACTCATGATTTTAACAACCATGCCTACTCAACCTTGAACTGCTATCGACATGAATTTTATTTTGGGTCTGGCTAGGACACAAAGGGGAAAGGATTCTATTATGGTTGTTGCTGATTGATTTAGAAAATGTCTCATTTTGACCCCTTTCCATAAAATGGACGATGCATTTTTTATAGCTAAGCTTTTTGTGTAGGAAATTATGAAACTCCCTTGGTGTTTTACACAACATAGTGTCTGACAGAACACTAAGTTTCTTAGCTTTTTTCTAGAAAACACTATGGAAAAGACTTGGTACTAAACTAATGTATAGTACCTCTTGCCACCCACAGATTGACGCTAGACAAAGGTTGTTGATCGTACTTTTGGTATCTTATTAAGAGCAACGGGTTGGCAAGAATCTTACTAATTGAGACTTGTGTCTCTTATTGTTGAGTTTGCTTACAATACGTTTTCTCATAGTTCAACCCGTAAGTCTCCCTTTGAAGTCATGTATGGTTATAATCTTACTCTTCCATTAGATTTCTAGCTAGTCGGTAACAAAGGAAGAAAACTTGAGTGAAGTAGAACGAGCCCAGGAGATTCAAAAACTTTGTTAAAAAAAACAATGAAAATCTTCAAAAAACACAGAAACAACAGAAAATTTAGGAAAACAAAAAATGGGAAAACCAGAATTTATAATCCAAGTGATCTAATCTAGATTAATCTCAGCAAAGACAGGTTTCCTCATAAGAAGTCACAAAAGCTATCACCAAGAGCAAATGGACCTTTCAGAGTTGTTAGACGTTCAACAATAATGCATACAAGATAGAATTGCTAGGAAGATAGGCATCTCTGCTACATTTATGTTGCAGATCTATCACCCTATTTGCTAGATGACGCTCATGAAGACCTATCATATTTAAGGGTAAATCTTTCACAAGCTCGAGGAAATGATGGGAAATCATATACTTATAACCCATCACCAGGGTAAGAGCCAAAGGATTACAAAATTTGGCAATGAGGGTCCTCTTTGAACAATTAGACCCGAAGATATTTGTTTAGTATACTTCATTTCCATTTAAAATTGTTTTGCATTTCAGCAAGTACATTTTTTGGGTTTTTTACAGGATGGAAACCAACACACCAATCTCAAGTGTGTAAGCATACTTGAACCTACAAAGACAAGAGGAATTTAGCCTTTATTTCACTTGAAAAAACCAGCCATCTTCACTTCCTTTCACGTGGAGTAATCGGTTCTTAAAAGTGCCTTATAGGACCGGTTTTTGTCTATTTTGCAGGGTTTGTAATTTTTTTATTTATAGTAGGGTATAAATGTTGTTAATTAGGTTTTGTAGAAGACTTTTGGACACAATATGTTTAGATATTGAAATCGTGAGGAGACCCCTTTTTTTCACGCCAAATTGCTCTTATCATTTTTTCTTGAAGTGTGGTGAGTGGGATTTGATCTTTGTTGTGTGTAATATCAATAACATTAAATCCATTCTAATTCCAACTAGTGAGTAATATTTGGTGAGGAATTAGTTCTTTTTTTTCTCTCTCTCTTTTCATGCAATTTTAGGGTTTCATTTTTCAATTTAGGGTCATACCACTTTGATGTGTATTATTCAATTGAATTCTTAATTGCATTGTATACTTGTAATTGGTCTTGAGCACATCATCCAGTCCTTGTGAAATGATAATGCCTCTAATATCGGTATAGGTTTCTTCTATCGCTAATCCAATTGTAAATCAATATAATGGGTGCTTATCTTGCCAAACAAAATTTGAAAATAATGTTTAAAATTTTGAAAATATGGAAAAACAATAGCTGCTAAAGTCTGAAAGAATTCACCAAATGTCAAAACTCCAAATTCCCTACTTACCTTGAGAGCCCAAAAGTTGGTAAGAGCCAAGCAAGACAAATGTAGCCATGTACAGTGCTTCTTGTAATTCCAAGGACTTTTCCCCTTGAAAGGTTTCTTAAGAGGAAGACCCACTTCCACAAAGACCAGAGGCTTTATCATCAAACAAAGGATTTACTGTTGTTGATATTCCCTACTTTAAATGGCTCGAGGGGTTACAAGAGTTTCATACTTGGTGATCATGAGATCCTTAACAAACAATAATCATTTAAAAAAAATTGTCCAAAATTTATTGCAAGATCATTGGAATCATAGTAGGCGTTTTAAAGCGTTCTATGTGAACAAAAGATCTAAGTAAGCCAGAAGGCAAATTAAGATTGGTAATCAATTTTCAACTTCTAAATCATTTTGTCCAAAATGTTTAAATTCTCTATTTAAAATAGAAATGCATTCTTCTAACGGACAAGCTGAATGTCACCCAGCTCTTAAACCACTAAAAGCAAATATGATAACAAAAGAATACCAATGCCTAAGGTGCCAAAATTATAAAATGCTGGTGCTGACTTTCAAGGTCTGAAATTGAATTCAGTAAATCCACTTCGGCAAGAGAAAACTCCCGCCTAGAAAATGCCAGAATATTACTCTTATCTTCCAACATCTAAACCCATGTACAAGTTTAAAAGTAACAGTAAGTTATTTTAAGTTTTTAAGAGAGTAAGCAGAAAGTCCACAGTAACTCCACATGTTATCAGTGAAGAGGTATGAGAGATGTTCAATTGCAAAAGTGGCTGAAGGTGGCCACCATGCTCATATTCCACTGTCCAGAAGAAAGTAAACAATGAAGGGATCAATATTAAAAAAAGAATTAAAAAATAACAAACGAAGAATGAAGAATTCAATTAGAACAGAAACCAAAAGCTGAACCTCAGGTTTCCCATGGATATTCTTTCTAAATTTCAAGGATTTTAGATTAATTTGGCCACCAATCTGATCTAATGACAAGAAATATCATTAGATCGAGCTTGCACGGAGCAACTATCCTTGAAGGACTGCTTGTGCAAATCTCAGTCTTCCAGCATTTCCCTTTCCCAGGTGTAGGATATCCTTTAATCGTACTGTTTATATTTAACTCTTCATTTTTATATTTTTAAGGATTTAACACATATGAGCTTTTAGATTGATTGAACAACACTTCACCCAGCAAATGAATTGCAAAGGGTAGAAAGATAACTGCAGATCTTGTAACAAAGGTAAAATTACTAATGGAACCTACATCTTGCAATGGTAGTTCTATCCAAGACACGAGCCAACAAAGCTCTTTTCTTAAAGCTGATCCCCACTCGTGCAGAAACATTTTCCTTCTCACAAGGTGACAAAATGTCAGAATATTGACTTAGGAGAGCTACAGTTTTGACTTCATCGGGCACCACACACCACAGGTGAGTTTCTCTCCCAATAAAGTGAGAGACATCATTCAAGCCAAGTCCATCCCTCTCAATATATCAGATATTAAATTTACTTCTTCTCCATAAGAATATGCATGGGAAAACATAGGCCGTATTCTTAGTAAATGTGACAGTGTCATCCATCACATAAGGAGTTGCAATTTCATAGTAGATTACATAAACTGAATCATATTTCATTGTTGAAATAGCACAAATCTAGGCAACATTATGAAGTATAGCTCAATAAAAAAAAAAAGGGTCAAATTTTTTGAGGCCAAGTCTTTTCTACTCATCTCCAGCAAGGAAAAACAATAATGGAAGGCCTGTTGGAAAAAAACTTTCTAAACATCAGACATGATTGTACAGAAATAGTAAAGACGTATATTTGTGATAGTGTAAATATATATGGTATTTACAACGTACATAAAGTATAAATACAAAATTTAGAGTTACCCTAGGAATAGAGAAAGACAATTTTATTTCTATCGTAAACCTAGAGTACATCAATAATATACAATAATACGCCTCCTCAAAACTCATGGGGCAAGTGACAACATGAGATTGGTACAATGATCAAGGAAGGATGTTGTAGTAAGATTCTTGGGGAGAATATCCATACATTGATGACAAGTATGAATGTAGCGAAAGATACTTGACCTCTGGCACCTTGTCCCCTGCACAAAATGACAATCAATGTCAATGTGTTTGGTGTGATTGTGATGGATTAGATTTCAATCATATAGATAGCGCCAAGCTGTCACAACAAAGAATGATAGGTCGCCGAATTGGGGCTTGTAAAATCGCGAGCAAGATGACAATCCCAAATTAAAATTCGGAAACTGCATAGGCAATGGTTTGATATTCAACTTCTATGGAGCTTTTAGAAACAATCGATTGTTTCTTGGAATACCAAAAGATGAGGTTATAAACCATGAAAGATGGCATACCTTGTGGTGGATCTGCAAGTATCTAGACAAAAAAAACCAATTAGCATCAACATAAGTGATTAAAGACATAATGGATGTATGTATGATGGGTAAGCCTTAGGAAATAGTAGAAAAACAAGAACTCACTTAGTTGCTTGCATGTGATTTGTGTTGGGAAATGCATATATTGACTCAATTGATTAACTACAAAGTTGATGTTACCCTAGTTATAGTGAGGTTATTAAAGTGCCCCAACAATTTCTCGGTATGTGGTTAGGTCAAAATGTAATGGGAAACCATAAGCTTTGAGATGGTTGTAGGGAAATAATGATGTCTTAATTGGTTGGGAAAGATGCATATTATGATGTTTTAGGAGATCATGAATGAAATGAGATTGACTTAAATGTAACCCCCGTGGGGTACGGGTGGCCTAAACACCCAAGAAAAAATGTAGTTGCCTAAGATCCTTCATTGCAAATTGATGTGAGAGAAGAGAAATATGATGATTAAGGAGAGAATAATTATTACTAGTTAAAATAATTTCATCAACATAGAGGAGAAGTACAAAATATCAAACCCTTAAGAGAAGATAAGCATGGATGAGTTAGCCTTACTTTAGGAGAAACCTATATCGAAGAGAAAATTGTTGAACGATGAAACGGCTCGAGGTGCCTATTTAAGTCCATACAAAGACTTTTTGAGTAATAGACATAATGTGGTAACAAGGATGAATAAACCTAAGTGGTTGTTTCTTAAGTTGTTTCATAAAACCTTTTCTCATTTAGATAAACATGAAGAAAAATATTTTTGACATCAAGTTGACGGATTTCTCAGAAAATTTAAACCACATGGGAGGATAGAGTGAATGATGGTGTGTTTGAAATAGGACTAAAAGTTTCATTATAGTTAATCCCCGTATGCTGAGGGAAAAAACCTTAAGCAACGAGATGAGCATTTTTAGTGCTTAACTTAGCCTTCAACATTAAATTTATTGTGGAATTTCCATGACTACCCAAAGACAATTTGATTTGGTGAAGGAGAATGAGAACCCAAGTGTGGTTGTGAAGGAGAGATTTAAAATTCATCCCTCATGGTGAATACTGAAGCAGGGTCTCAAAGTGCTTTGGTGTAGTGGTGAAGCTCAAATTGGTTGCTATGTGTGTGAAGGTTGAGGATAGTTTTGGGTTTTGTGATGTTAGATATGGAGTGTGTATGCATAGTGTGAGTTGGTTTAGAGGAGGGGAGTTGGATGGAGATGGGGGGAGGAAGGAGAAGGAATATAGAGGTAGGTTAGTGTTAGTGAGCAGTTGAATATGTGTAGGAGGGATGTCGAAAGTGAGAATGTTGTTACAGTCATAGAATGGGGGGGGGGGGCACTAGGAATGGTAGATGTTGGAATTGTGTAGCTTAAGTAGATGTAGTGTCTAAAGGGAAAGGTAGTGGTAGTATATGGAGGTGTATTGTCTAGGTGAGAGATAGTGATAGGTAGATGGAGGGGAAGTGCCTCAGGCAGAGGGTGATAGTTATGGGGAGAGAGATGGTGAAGGTAAGGGATGGTGTGTTAGACGTGTTAGAAGATTGAGTTGTAGGAGGGGGTGGTAAGCATAATGTAGGGAAAGATAGCTTCATGGAAAATGACATGACAACTAATGTAGACACAATAGAGATTGAATCTAGCATCAGTATCCTTTATGCTATGTAGGGTAGCTAATGAAGATGCAAGGTATCAAGCAGGAAGAGAGTTTATTCTAGGAATGGGGGGTGGTGTTTGGGTAACAAAGGCATCCAAAGGTGCGAAGTGAGTTGGTAGTCAAGGGAAAAATGTGAATTTAGAAGTTTAAAAAGGGATTTATGGTTTAAGTGTAAAGAGAGGGAAGGGTGGTGAGGAGGTGAGCAGAAGTGGGGTTAGGGGGAAAAACACTAAGGGTGTTGCTAAGAGAATGGAAAGGATTGAATGGGCTAGGTAATCAAGTTTAGGTGAAGGTGAAGTGGGTTAATTAGGTTCGAAATTGGTGGTTGGAGTGAGAGAGAAGAGGTGGGCTAAGGATGTCCATTGGTTAGGTTCAAAGGGGAGAGACATCTCAATGTGGGGATTGATAGGGAATGAGTGGGTGATGGGATATAAGAGTGAAAAAGTGGCTAAGGAGGTGATCAAGGGAGGAGGGAAGAGGCGGCTGATGGTGAGTACCGAGAGAGATGGAGGGGCTATCGACAGTGGTTGGTAGTGCAGGGGGGGA
>JBBMOL010003265.1:0-17193 GCA_037954665.1 Laguncularia racemosa | reverse complement strand
AAGAAAAACAAGCTTCTATTGATCAAATTTAGCAATCGAGGGGCTATTTTCAAACGATTTTTCCCAATAAAATTTTAAAATGATACTTCATTTTTTTATTTTTGTTCTTATATACTTTCCAATGAAAAACTGTTTTGCAACTCATCACGTCTATTTTCAAATTTGCATTAATATCAATATAAATATTTTTAAAAACCTTGGTTTGATGTACTCATTTAGGTTGAAGTTTTCTTCAAAGTAAAAACTTTTCGTGTATTTTTGTAAGATCATAAAAGTTCATTTTCAAAAAATGTATTGTATTTTGTTTATTTAAAAAGGGCAAATATAAAATATTATTGATTTTGACGATTTTTTATTTGAATCCTTAACTTTTCTTTTGGAAATTTAAAGTTTTAAAGTTTTTAAAAAGGGGTGGAGTGAGTCCTTCTTTTAAACTTCATTAATTTTTTTTTTTGGTTTAAAATTTTGACACTTTCATCCTTGTTGGACACAATAATTACATACATTATTAATGTATTAAATTAAAATATATAATAAAAATATAGAAAGAAAATACACTAGAAAAAAAATCTTATGAGGACAAGTAATATAGGACTCAAATAGAGTTTTGGGGTTGAGAATATTGGGAAAAGGGGGTTAATATAAAAATAAGTAAATGTTGCATCACCAAAATGTAAGGAAAGATTGGTAGAATTGTTAAGTGCATGCCAACTTGGTATATGGCATTTTTTGTAGTGGGCTATGGGGGCCCAAAAGATTTGGGAAAAAAAATCCCATATCCCAAAAACGAAGACATTGTTAAAAAATTTTACAATCACTCACTACAGTCCAAAATAAAAGTAGAGAAATAATTTTCAATTGAAGATTTGGAATGTTAAAAAATAAAAACCATAAAAATGATGACAATTAATAAGAGTTATAGTAGCGAAACCTAAGTTTGATCTGTTGACAATTTTTTGTACATTAGAATCAGTGACATCTATGTGTTTTTTTTTCTTTAGAGACATGTTTAGAATGGAGGAAGGCAAAATTTTCCCTCATTTTAGGCTTGGAGGGGGGTGGGAGTATTTAGTTGATTGAATGTGATGACTTTAGAAAATTACTAAAGAAACCCCATTATAAGGTGATAAAACTAGAATTGTAGATCTCCTAGAAAAAATGGGCCAAAAGGACTATGGGGGGTGGACTGAGAGCTGTTGACAAATAGAAAGACACCATTCATTTTAGGAAGAGATCTTTCCCTTTTTTTAATCCCTTAAAATAAAAAGGGGGAAAATTGCTAAAATTAAAAAGATGTTATTATATGTTATAATTTAATCCAAAGAGGAGTTTTATGTAGAGTGGAAATTAAAGATAATCTTTAGATGCAAGTGATGACCATCGATTTTTGGGTGGTAAGGTTACTTTTTATGCATATAGGATGGATACACCATCACCCATAGGAGGCTAGATTAGTGTATAACTGCAATTAAAGTCCCTGTAAATTTATGCATGAATTGGGGTACTAGATAGCTTCTTCAAATTCTCCCAAAAAACATTAGAAAAATTTAGGGCATATCTGTGTAGGACTTAGACCTATGATAACATTAAATTTTTATTTTATTCTTTTAGGAGGTGACCCATGGAGGTGAAGAGCTAGAATGTAAATGAAGTGTAGATCATGTAGGTTAGAGAAGCATGACTAAAGCTATAAGCCATTAATTCTGATGCTAAGATGGGGTGGTTTGAAGTGGGGAGCGACCATGCCCTATACCTCAATTAGTTATGCCCTGGCCCCAAACTTTGGATCAGAGGTTAATTTTGGGAGTGGAGGTAAGGGTATTGTCCTCATCAGGCATTTAAGCCATTTAAACTTTACTAAAAAATTTGGTACAAAGTTTCTTAACGGTATTTAAGGGGGGGGTGAGTAAGTAAATTTCTAAAGAGGGCATTATATCCCTGGAAACCACAAGAAAGCCCAAAATAATGAGTTTGGTGTATTGAGTGATTGACTAATATAAGTAAATTTTATTTGCTATAGTTACTTGCAAAAATAGTCATTGTAATTTTATCTAGTTAAAAGAAAAGGACCCTTTTTTGAATTCTACTATTTAAGCCTTAGATTTTCAAAGGGGCGTTATTAAAGCAATGACTAAAGCAAAGGGAGCAAGGTGCATAAATCCTTTGTATATTACTACAGCAATTGTGGCTAGGAGGGAAATGTGGACCATGTGATTTTCCCAATCAAGGTATGTAACTAGTTTTAGGACGGAGTACACAAGAGTATTGAGGAGTTTATGGAAAGAGGGAATAGTGGTTCGTTAAAAATATCGGTATAAGTCCATTTTATGGGGAAAGGGAAAAAAAAAAGGGAAATCAAAAGAGATTATATAGTTAGTATTTTCATTTCGGCTTAATTATAACAATACTAGAATATTTTTCAAAGTAGTGGATAATTGAGCGGGGGGGGGGGTGAAACTAGCATTAAGGGACTGGAAGATAAGTTTTGTTAAGCAAGATTTGTTATTAGCAATGGCCTTGTCCAAAAGGAGCTGAGCTATTGGGATTGCTCTTATTCTAATTTGTAGAAATCTTAGGGTTCTAGGGTAGAAATTTGCACGAAAAAAAAAAATAAAAGTTAAATAAAAAATAATGGGGGGAGAGATTAGGATGAGATGAAGAGTTTTTGAGGTAATGTTTTTATATTTTTTTTTCTATTTAATACAACCATAGTTTTAAGATCTCAAAGTGGACACCTCTTTATATTAACAAAATTATACATGGTAAATTCTTCAAATTTTCCCACATGGTTTTAACACATAGGTTTTTTTTTTTTAACAAAAAAGGGGAAAACTAAGGAAATAATTAAAAAAAGGTGGGGCCCTTTCCTTTTTTTAAGTCTTACCGATGTAATTTTTGTTGTGACATTGAGGGAAAAAGACTAGAGGACCCCAAATTTTTTGTCAAACTGCTTTACCTATTTTGGGGAAAACCAATGGACTAAGCTCAGGAGATTTCAATTCATAAGATTAAGAGGTAAGGTGCAAAAAAGAGATTTAATCTATTTCAGCCTCAAGGGCCCCAAAAAGATTTGAGCTAAGAAGATACAAAAGCTTTGATTATTTATCTACAAAGGGTTAGTGGGAGATATGAAGAAATTCAAGGATATCAAAAATTTTTGGGACAATTAAACTCAAGTCCAATACAATTTTTGTGCAAGTCAAATTTAGATTCTAAATTTGAGGGGCTCTAGTTTTAAGGGGAAAAAAGGCTGGGCCTTTAGGCTTGAAAGGGCCCTCGACTTTTTTTGAAAAACTGCATTGTTGGAAATGAAGGTCGTGACCTCTGTTGGTGTTGAAATCAAAGCTAGCTATTTTGAACAAAGTTATTAGCTAAAATTTGCGGGAGCCACTTTCTCCTATTTGCGTTTGAATTTGTTCTTTTTTTGGGGTTTTTATGGGGAAAGGGTTAATAAAAATTAACTCCTTTAGCCATTTTTTTGAGTATTTTTGGGGTTTTTTGATAATCAAAAGCTAGTTACCCTTTTGTGTTCTTGCAAAATACATGTTTTGGGACAATTAAAGAGAGTTTGATCACTTTCTTGTAAGTTTTTGCGATTAGAGAAATTTTTTGTTCAAATTTTCTTTGGCATTATCTAAGAGAAACCTAACCAAATCCATTTAGGGATTGAACTAAATTTGACTACAAAGGTTTTCGCTTACACTGTGGGGGTTAAAAATAAAAAAGGGGGTTCTCAACGTATTCAGGGAGGTTCCTTCTTTTAGTCAAAGTTTGGGCTCTAGATTAGTTATACCTTCCTTGTTTTGTTTTCTTGAGTTTTAATTCGATATTGTTTAATTTTTAAAAAATTTTTTCTTGTTCAACAAAGTTTCATCTTGTCCTGTTTTTCATTTATTCAAATTTGTTGTTTTAACTTGCAATTCTAAATTTTTGTTTAAAAAAATAAAAAAAAAAAAAAAAAAAAAAGAAGAAGAAGAAAATTTATATCTTGTTTGTTGTGAACTTCTGAGATACATTTTGAAAACCCCTTTATATCATTCGGATTAATCTCTTTGAAAATTTACAAACGAGTTTATTTAAAAACAATAGGAATCGATTTAGTGGGGTGAGATGAACCTGTGAGTGAAATTTTTTTTGAGTGCACATAGTGACCATCCCCCTTTTGTGAGTGCAAACACAAAAGGGAGCATTTGTGAGGATTTTTCATTTTATTCTAACATTTTTTTCTTTGCGAAAATTAAAGCAAAGTGAAAGTAAACAATTGGGTAATGTTGATGGGCTAAGTTATTTGGCTAAAGGTGCTTTTTAGATGAATGAGGAGCTCTGATGAAAATTTAAAATGAGAAGTTAAAGCATAAGATTTAAATTGGGGAAAGTTGAGAGATAGACTCTGATTTGAGTGGGGAAATAGAGTGGGAAAGAACTGGTTTTCCCCATTGTTGAGGGGGGGGATTCAAATGATGGATTTAAGGAAAAAGATGGGTTTGTGTTTTTGGTGTGACTAGGGGTGGAAAGTAGGTCGAGGTTAGGTAAAAGGAAGGGGAAGAGTAAGGAGAATCCTTACTTTGGTAACCCGGGGTAATGTGATTATTTGATGGGGAGTCTGGGTAGTTTTAAAATTTAAAAATTCTAAATTTCAGGGTAAATCCGATCTAGAGTTTATTTAAGGGGAAAAAGAGACTAAAGCTTATATTTGACTGTTTCAATGCAGTGAAGGAAGAAGGTGAAACTGGAAAATTACAAAAATTTCAAGATTAGCAAAAGCTTAGTGGGATCAATTGGTAACTAGAAAGGAGGGAAATTGAAGCATCTTTTTGATAATTTTTATGGTCTCAATCTACCATGAGGAAGCATTTGTTGCCAGGCAATTTTCTTAGGGAAATTATGTAGGGCTTCGGTTCTTAGGTAGGGTAGTAAAGTGCAGAAGCTATACAAGGAATGGAAATGATCATGACAGGTTTATATGTAGGAAATGGGAGGCCCTATGGCACATTTTTCAAAAGGGTGAAATAAGGGGATAGCAAATAAGGGGGAGCTATATCAATAGTAAAGGGGTTTGAAACTGGTACATCTTTTCATCAAATAGAGAAGCAACTTTGAGGAAGAGGTCAAAAAGGATGCTTCCAAACCTTTTTTAGTACTAATTCTACTTTAAAGGGGGATAGAAAAGGAGTTTAAAATGGAATAAAATTGTCTTTGATGTTACAGAAGGGAAATAGTTTAGTTTCCACTGAGAAGCCCAAAAATTTAAAACAAAAGGGGGGGAAAGAGATATTAAAAGCTGAATGTTAAAGGGGGTAGGACACATTAGTAAGGTTTATCCCCCTAATAGGGGAACCATGGTATGAGAATGGCAAAGTAGTTATTGATGAGGAGGAAATAATGAAGTGATGATGTGACATCCTATTGGGGAGTTTGTGAAGGGACGTAAGGATGATTAGAGGGGATGTACAAATTGTTAGGGAGTCTTAAACGAGTTTAAAGAAGATTTCTAGAGGAGAGGGGAGAATCGTTCTATAGTAGATGCCATTTTTTAGGGGAAAAATGTGTATAGATTGTTTATGGTGGGGTTGTACTATTTTGGGGGAAATACGCTCTTGGTTAATAGGTTGGAGTTGTCTACTAAAAAACAAAACCCAAAAACCATTAAAAAATTTAGTGTGATAAGATCAATTATATTATATTTTCTTTTTGGGTTTATATTTAAAATTTTTTTCAAAATTTTAAGAAAATAAAAGAAAATATTTAAAGGTATTTATGTGAAAAAATTAGGTTTTGAGGACCCAAAAGAAAAATTTTCAAGTTAAATTGGGGGAGTTTTTTACAAAATTGAAGACAGTGGAGGGTTGCATTGAAGGCCGCTGGCCTTAGGCCGGGGCCCACTACCAAAACCGTGGCCTTGGCCGGCCCATATTCAAGGCCCCGACCTTGGCGGCCCAATTGCTCTTTGGGTTCCCTTGTGAAAATCCTCCCAAAACGTATCTTAAATTAATTTGTTGACTCAATTCCTCATAGATCAAACCTATCCTCCTCCTCTTTGGGTCTTAAAAAAACCCCTTTTTGTGAACCTTTGTTTATCATCCTTTGTTTTTCACATTTTTTTTTAGCACTTTTTTTTTTTGCTCCCTTTTTTTGATCCCCTTTTTTTGGCTCCTTTGTTTTTTTTCTTCTTTGTTTTGCACCCTTTTTTTTTTCTTTTAAATCATTAGAATTCCCTTAGAAATTTTTGATTTTATATTCTCTTTAATTCTTTTACATTTCATGTTACCCAAATTTTATTTTAAAAGAAAGAATGTTATTTTGCTGAAGTTTGTTTCAATTGAAAAATTTCTAGGAATATTTCGGGGGATTGAAGTTTACAAACTCTTAAAGATTAAGCAATTGTTTCATCTATTTATTTTCTTTTATGCCTTTATTAGTTTATTCTTTGTTATTCAATTGAATTCCATTGCACTATTTATTTCAATTGTTTTATGCAATTACCCATAATGTTCTAAATCACCTTGGGGGGAAACATGATGAAGCTAATTCAAACTAAAATGATCATTGATTAATGATAGACTATTATACGGAATTTTCATATAAGGGGTCCGCTATGAATTTTTTTTTGTAATTAAAATCAATCATGGGAAATGTAAAGACTCGAAAGAAAAATTTAGGTTTTATTCGGAAATTCCAAATAAGATTTAAAATTCATGTGGAAGCAGCTTTTATTAAAATTTTTATTAGAAATTACCTAAGTGTTTCATGCAATATTTTTTTAAAATTTTTTTTCACAAAGGGGATTGGAAAATTTTTTTAAAGATATCGGGAAATCAATAATTGGGAAATTATGTTTGGGAAATTGAATCCTCCATTGTTTAAAAATTTATTTGGGGGCTATTAAATCAAATTGGGGTTAGTACTTAAAACTTGAAAAAGGTTTTAAGTTTTGGTAAATTTTTTGTAAAAATCCTAACTATGATTATTAAACATAAAGGGCAATATGTTAGTAAATTGGGTGGATTCTATTTCCCCCATAAATTCATCTTTTTTCAACACAATCCCTTTTTTGCCATTTAGCTAATTCATTCACATTTGATTCATCAAATTCTTGCCTAAATAAAGTAAATTGAATAGCTTTTCTTAATCAATCTTCGTTTTTCGCACTTTTCTCTCATATATTACTTGATCATCCGGTACCTTCCCGGTATTTATTCACGTTTTTTTATATCTTTTTTTGCGGGGACAATTTTTTGGGCCGTTCCGGGGATTGATTTAAAAATTAACTTCTTCAGTTTCTATTTTTAAATTTTTAGGGCAATTATTTTGTTATTTAATTTTTCTTATCATTGTGTGATCGTTTTTTGTTTCTTGAGGTTCTTTTTATGCGCGAGTAGAAGTGGAACTTCTACCAATTAATCTTGAGATAACGCACCTTGCAACAACTTAAAGGGTAGGAAAAGAAAAAAAGAAGAAAAGGCAAAATGAGAACAACAATCGGATTCAGGGTTTTGGTAGAGCCTTCGGGAATACACGGTACCTGTTGTTTCAGGTCCTCAATCAGAAACCCCAAAATTGGGCTAAAATTTTGAGTTAAACCAGCATCGTTCAATGGTCCAATCAAATCTTTTGGGGGAACCAAATGAGAGTCCTGATGAGATATTGCAGTATTTCTTCAATATTAATACGTGAAAATGAATATCATTGATATGTAATTAGGCTCAATTTTTTCCGTTTTCACTTAGAGAAAAAGCTAGGGCTTGGTAAAATTTCATCCCACAAGATTTTGAAACCATTTGGGGTTGATTTTCATAAAAATTTTTAAGGGAATTTTTTCCACCAGCAGAACTGCTAGGTTAAGAAATGACACCAAACTTCACTGTTTAGTGGTGAATCAATTTAAGCAGGGGAAAAATTAAAGGGGAAATTTAGAAAATGCCCCCAAGGGGTTACCGATAATCCCCTTATTGAATTTCATCTCGTTTAGATGACACATTGAAAACTCTGTAATGCTGCTTCTGGTGGTACCTTTTGATAAGACATTTTGAGGTAGTGCTTTGATAGTGAAATGGCCTCTGTGCACTAATTGGAAACAGAAAGAGGAAAAGTCTAGATGGAACTGTCAAGACAGGGCATTTTTAACACTCGTTTTTACTCTTACCGCCCAGGAAAGAAACCACCTCTAACCTTTTTTTAATGTTAACAAATTCTTGTTGTGGTTATCCCAAGGACCACACCAACTCTTGAGTGCCATCTGGAAACTTTTCCCCCTCACCCATGGAGAGAAAAAATTTTTTGTCAACAATTTCAAAGGGGAAAATCAAGGACCTTTAAAACACCTACAATCCGGGGGCAACACCCAAATTCCCAGGGAGAAAGATAAAACCATTTTAAACCCCCCGGGATTTCAAAAGAAAGGCCCTAACATAATTCCCCTCAACAAACCTAATATAATCCCTTTCCAGCAAGGTTCAAAAAAGGGGAAAAAACCATGATAAGTTTTTTGCAAAAGATCCCAAAATTTGCAAATCACAAGCCACCATTGGGAAAATCTTGAAAATCAACTAGTCAAAGTCTAAACCCGTCGAGTAATAGACCTTTTGGGTGTTTCCTAGCAATACGACAAATCCAAGGGTTTTTAAAATGCTATTATCTAAAAAGTTAAGTTTTAGTTGATAAGAAACTTGGGGAAAGAGGAGGTAACTTAGAGAAAGTTAAAGGGAAACAAAAGGGAAGAGGAACCAAAGAAAAATTCACCAAAAGTAAAAGAAATTGTTCCCCTTTTCCTTTCCCGGGAAGGCTGAAGAAAACCAACCAATTGGGTTTTCAATTTTCTAAATTTTTAGAATCTTTAAAATTGCAAATTAAAATTCCTTTTGCAAGGGATTTAGCAAATGCCTTTAATGCTAGTTCATGAAGGATTTGCTCACCCAAAAAGGAAAGAAAAATGGGAAAGAATCTGTAATGCTTTGGGGATGTTTTTATGAACTTTCAGAAGAATTTATCCAAATTTTCAAAAAACAAAGAGTAGGAAAATTTTACTGTTCCTTGCACTATTGGAATTTTATTTTGATAAAGTACTTAAGATTCTGGTGAAAATTAAAATTAATCCTCTACCATTTTCAAAAACGGACTTGGGGAATGTAAGGGGATGGGATGCACCTTACAACTTGCAATAGAAGTGTCAAGTACCAAAGGGTATAGTGGAGAAAGTCCTAGTAAAAGTGGACAATTTATCTTTCCCGTTGATTTTATGGGCCGGAAATGGAAGAAATAGAGAGGTCCCCTGATTTGATGACTGAAATCCTGTTACACTATTGATATGTTTTTTTATGACTTTCTATAAGTTTTGGGAAAAATGCAGGTGTGGGCACGATGGGTCGGTTCTTAGGGGTTTAGATGATTGAGTGATGATGAGGATGAAACCCCAAAAAGAACTAGAACAAATTTATGAATTCAAGACTCACATATGAGGAGTTGGGGACCACTGAAAGAAACCAAACCGTCTTACACAACCCCCCGGTCTTGAGCTTAAACCATTCCTAGTCATTTGAAATATGATATCTTGGAACGAATCTCTTTTCCATAATTGTTTCTTCTTCTTTGACAGGTGATCAAGAGCAAAAACTTTTTGGGGTTCTAAGAGAACATAAAAGCTATGGGGGCCTTGGTATTAAGGGAATTAGCCCTTCATTGTACTATAGGATATTTCTTGAAGCTGAGTGTAAACCCATATTTTAACCACAAAGAAAACTTTAACCCAAATCTTAAGGAAAATTTAAAAAAAAAAAGTGCTTAAATTGTTAGATGCAGGTTTTTTTTCTAATTTCTGATAGTAAAAGGTTAGTCTTGTCCAAATTGTACCAAAAAAAGGGGTATGATGTAGTACAAAATGGGCTAAAGAATTAATTCCCCTCGCACTGTAACGTTGGGAGTCTGTATAGACTATAAAAACGAATGATCTACCCGCAAAGATCTTTTCCCCCCCCCTTTTATAGATCTATGTTAAAAAACTTGCGGGGATGATTATTACTCTTTTTTTGGGTTATTTTGGGTTCAAAATCCATATAGCACCCCGAGGGCCCCGGAGAAAAACCCCTTTACCGTCCCGGCACATTTTTCTTTTAGGGGTGCCCTTTGGGGCTTTGAAGCACCCGCACATTTCAAAGATGCATGATTCCATATTTTTTGACATGATAAAAAAATTTTTTTAAAATATTCATGGATGATTTTTTTGTTTTGGGAACATTTGAAACATCCTGAAAAAATTTAAAATGTTGTTAAAAGATGCAAGGAAACAATCTACTTTTTAAATGGGGGAAAAAAGCCCTTTCATGGGAAGAAAGGGAAAAGTCTTAGGGCATAAAGTATTAAGCAGGGGAATTGAGGTTGACAGGGAAAAAAAAGGTAAAAGAAGCACCCCCACCATTACAGTGAAAGGAATCAGAAGCTTTTTTGGGGCTGCTGGGTTCTACAGGAGATTTATCAGGGCTTCCAAAATCCAAGACCTCTTTGTAATTTTTTGAAAAAAATTTGCCCCTTTTAAATTTTTTATGATAATTGTGTGCAGGCATTTAATCATTGAAGGAGAACTCACTACTGCACTAGTGATTTTTGCACCTGATTGGGAGCTTTTCCCTTCGAGTTGATGTGCGATGCCAGGACTAGCGTAGGATGGGACTTGGGTAAAGGAAAGATAAGTCATTTCATGTAATATACATGCGGGGAGAACCTTAAAAAAAGGGGGCCAAAGGATTATCCACAACTGAAAAAGAACTTTTTGCATCATATTTGCAGTGATAAATTCCGGGCCTATTAAAAGGTTCTAAAATCATAGTATATACTGACCATGCTGCCCCAAGTATTTATTTGCAAAGCTGTGCAAACCTGGTTTAAATTTGATGGATTCTATACTGCAAGAATTTAACCGGAAATTAAAGATAAAAGGGGAAATAAATGTGGGGCTGATATTTATCCCGTCTGGAATCTAAATTGTTTTGATTACCTATTAATGAAAAGTTCCTGAGACAATTGCATGTGGATTCCCAAGATTCCTTGGTTGCTGATATCGTTTAAATTTTTTGGGTTTCAAAATACTCCAAGGTTTAAACCTACCAAAGAAAAAGAAATTTTTACATATGTGAAGTTTTATTTTTGGGATAACCTTTTCTCTTTAAAATTTTTGCTGACAAATAATTAAAGATGCGTACCTAAAGGAATAGCTTAGCATATATAAAATTTTTTCAGAGAGGGAGGAGGGCACTTTGTTAGAAAAAACGGCGGCTAAAAAATTTTTTCAGTGGATTTTATTTTCCCAAGTGTTTATGATTCAGGAACACATCAATTTTGTGCTCAATTCAAAAAGGACTGGGAACATTTTTAGAAACACGAAATTACCACAAAATAAAAACTTTTAATTTAGCTTTTTTTACGTTTGGGGAATCGACTTTATGGGTCCTTTTTCCCCCCCCTCTTTTTTAAACAAATAATTTTTTAGCTTTATTATGTTTCGAAATTTGGGAGGGCAGTTGCTTACAAACTAAAAGACAGCAAAGGTTGTCATTAAATTTTTGAAAAAAAATATATTTTTGAGATTTGGGTACCTAACTATAATAAATGATGGGGAACACATTTTTGTAATAGGCAATTTTAGAAAATTTTTATTTAAAAAGGGTTACTCACAAAATGCACCCCTTTTCATCCCCAAAATGTCAGGTTGAGGGTTCCAATAGGGAAATTAAAAAATTCTAGAAAACTGTCAATGCATCCAGGAAAGATTGGTCTTTAAAAAACATGATCATTTTGGGGTTATAGACCCGGTTTAAAACCCTGTCGAGTCTATTTTTTGAATTTTCCCCTTCCCCAATCCGATTAGACAGACCTTTTTGCTCATCTAATTAAACCCCACTTAAATTTGGAATTTGTTTGATTTTATCGCCACCCAACTGTTGTTGGGAAATATTGAATTAAGACAAAAGGAGGGATTAGTCTTAATTTGGACCACTAGTCGTTGTGATTTCCTCTTCTCGTTTTTGTGAAAAGAGGAAAAGGAAAACCAGATTTTTTAAGCCCGGAGGCTAACCTATTAAGACCTTAGGGTTACCACCTAGTCTCCAAAAATTGTTCCCACTAAAAATGTCTTTTTTTTTGTTTCTGTTACTTTTATTATGTTTTTTTATTATTCTAAGAAAATGATTTTTTATTTCATTTTATGGGTTGACCCAAAGGGGTCCTAGTCCCTGCTTATCAGGATCAAACAAGCCGTAGTTCGCTTTTTTTCTGAAAATATTTAGTGGGTTTTGAATTTTTAATTCGAAAATCTCTTTCGATTTATTTTTAACATTTTTGGGATTTTTCTAAAAAATCTAAACTAAGCTTTAAATTTGATCTTTTTGAAAATTTTTTTGGGGAAAACATCAATT
The DNA here is from genome assembly GCA_037954665.1 of Laguncularia racemosa. Taxonomy (NCBI): domain Eukaryota; kingdom Viridiplantae; phylum Streptophyta; class Magnoliopsida; order Myrtales; family Combretaceae; genus Laguncularia; species Laguncularia racemosa. Next base: position 4,789 of record JBBMOL010003265.1, on the reverse strand, counting down.
TTGGATTATGATTTTTCTAAGTGATAAAACTCTTTTTTTTTTTTCCATTTTTATAATTTTTGAATTTTTATTAATTTTTTTTTTTTGTAATTTTACATTTTTTAATGATTTTTATATTTTTTTATTTCTTTTCAATTTTTCCTTATTCTTCTATATTTTTTTATAATTTTTATGAGTTTTCATGATTTTTATAGTTTTTTTTTTGTTTTTTATAATTTTTGTTAAAAATTTTATCCTAAACTATTATCTATCCTATTTTAAAAACTAAAGTTTTATTATTAATTTTTCTAATATTTATATGTTTTTCTACATTATTATTATTATTTTTTCTTATTTTTCTACATTATTAAATCCAAAGAAATCTAATTTCTAACATTTTCCTATTTATAAAAAATAAAACATAAACAAATAAATAAATAAATAACCAACAAATTAATAAATAAAAAAACAAAATAATAAATAAATCGGAATAAAAATAAATAAACGAAATAAATAAATAAATTGGGAAAAAACCCGGGAAAATCCGACTTACCTGGATCCGAGTCGGTGCGCGGTCGGGTCAGGTCGGATCGGTTGGTCACGGCGGCGGGAGTGCTCGTTACGGTGTTCCGGCGGCCTTTTACAACGGGGAGGTATCGAATCCTAGCTTCTAGAGGGTGCTGAATCCAATGGTGGGGTGGTTCGCTCTCAAAAAGTCTCCTAGTGGTGGCTCAGCCCCGATGGGTGATCGCGTTTTTGGGTTTCCTCGATGCTCTTCGATTTGCTCTCTTTTCCCTCACTTTCTCTCAATTGTGATATGTGATTTGGCTTCCTCCACTCCTCCTTATTTATAGGCGTTCAAAATTGAGCTGGATAAGCTTGGATTTCCACCAATCGAAGTAAATCGGATCGACGGTTAAAAAACCAACTCCGATTCGTGTAAATCCTTTGATTTGTTGAGATTTGATTCCAATTGGATTATGTTTTCTCAATTTAAATTGAAGATCTGTTGGATTGTCCCAAAAATCGAATCGAAACGGCCAAAATTTCGAATTTTTCCTTCGCCGGCGATCTCGGACCCGAGGTAGAAGACTATCATGCGCCCGACGCGTGCATTCCCCCCAGCCAATCAGAGGCTGTCACGTATAAGTAAGAAAAACACAAAACGCGGAAACTGCTTCCCCCGCGTTTCAAACCGCGACCGAGCCCTCCTGCGCGCGCCTTAGACCATGTCCGGATCAGCTGGGCTGGCCCATTTTCCCGATTTTTCTAATTTCGCAAATTGCATATATGCAATGTGATTTTTTTATTTTTTTGTATTTTTTGAATTTCAAAATTTATAAAAATTATTTATTGCTTGTTATTGCCATTTGTGAAATCATTTTTCAAAATTGATGTGTTTTCCTATTTATTTTTTTTTTTTTGAATATTTTTATTATTTATGCTAAATTAGGGAAAAATTGGAAATTGATATTATTTATTATTATTCATTCTTAGGGCAAAAATGAGGTGTTTACAAAACCCTATAGGAATGCCCCCATACAAGATTGTTTTGGTAAATCGTTTTCACTTACCAGTAGAGCTCGAGCACAAGGCATACAGGCTATTAAATACCTTAACTTTGATGAAAAAGCTGCAGGTGAAAAAAGATTGCTTTAACTAAATTAGATGGCTGAATTGAGAGAAGAAGCATATGAAAATGCCAAAAATTACAAAGAACGAACAAACCCGATGGCATGATAAAAACATCGTGAGGCGAGAATTTTTCCCGGGTAAAAAGGTCTTACTATACAACTCCCGTTGAAGCTTTTTCCCAGGTAAGTTGAAATCACGATGGTCCTGGACCATTTGAAATTGTTAATGGTTTCCTTATGGTGCAGTTGAGTTGAAAGCAAAGAAAACCGTACTTTCAAGGAAAACGGTTATCTTCTTAAAATTATATGAAGGGGAACATGTTGATAGAAATGCCACAACCTGTGGTTTAGGAGATTTGAGAACTTGAACTGGAAAAGTCGGGCTAGCGACTATAAATAAGCGCTTCATGGGAGGAACCTGGGCTCAATAAGTATATACACTAGTGTTTTAGGTTTTTGTTTATATAAAAAAAAAAAAATCTAACTCAAGGCTGGATAAGAGCCGCCGGTGCATTCAAGACACTCCAAGGATGACAGACATTTGGGAGGAATTTTCTTGCTGAATGAACAATTTTACACCAGGGAAGTACCAGTGTTTCAATTTTTACATTGACATCCTTTTCCTTAATTTTGTGCTATTTTAGGAACAATGAGGACATTTCCAATTTAAGTGTGGGGAAGGGATTATAAATGTAGAAGTATAATTATTGATTACACAATCAAAGAGCTTACAATTCCATTCTTTATTTATGTCCTTAAGTGTTTATCATCAATGAAAACTTGAAATTGACTTAGATTGGTGCCCTACTTGCCAATATTGTGACTATTTACATGTTAAAATTTAATAGTAAAATCTTAAAAGAACGGGTTTAGCCTATTTTTTAGCCTTTGAACTTGAGATTGAGTCCCTTTAAATTTAAAAAAACAAGCAAGTTTACTTCAAGGAAAAATTGGTTGGGTTTAAAATTTTTCTTGAAATGTCTTTGAGAGTACCTTAAACACCTAGTGAAAGAGGTAAAGGAAATATTTTACTTAGTGATCCCTTATAAAAATAGTCTTAACTAATATTCAATTTTTGCAAAAAAAAAAAAAAAAAAGCCTTTACTCTAATGACTCAGGAAAGTGAGTTAAGTGATCCAATCTTAAATGTTAGTGTGAGGAAGAGTTTTGTAGGGGTCCCTTTAAACCTGGTCACTTAAGCGATGAGCCCAGGATGTGCCGACTCAATGAACTCACAATAACGAGAAGGGCGGAAAGGCTAAAAAAATAAAATAAAATTTAGTACCTTAATGAAAGCCAAGTTGACATGGGCGAGCTTTTGGTCCCTCAAAGAGTGAAGTCTCACTCCGCTTTCAATTAAAGGAAATAAAAAAAAAAATTGAATATAGGACAATAAGTGAAATAAAGACTAATTTAAAAGGGATAAATTCTAGAAAAAAATGGATACCATATGCTTTCACTTTTTGTTATCTTGTTTAGAGAAGTAAAAATTAAGAGAGATTATACTAGCTAATAACCAATAAAGTTTAAATGAATGTTTTTTCCTTATGGACTAAGTATTTTTCTTTTGATTGTTAAACATGGGATTAAAAATCTGTTTTATTTAGATTAACTACTAAATTTCAACTAGATATACCAGTTACAAGTTTCAGTATGGTCAGAACAATGGGCACCAGAAGTTCAATGACAGATTTCTCTTGTTTTAAATTTAATTATTTTGCTTGAGGACAAGCAAAGTTCAAGTGTGGGGATGTTGATAAGATCACATTATATTATATTTTCTTTTGGGTTTATATTAAATTTATTTCAATATTATAAGAAAATATAAAGAAATATATTTAATGGTGTTTAATTGTGAAAATTCAGGTTTTGAGACCCAAAAGTAAATTACAAGTTAATTGGAGGAGTTTTTCACAAAATTGAAAAAGCGAGTGGAGGATTGCATTGAAGGCCGGCCTTAGGCCGCTACTACCAAAGGCCGCTGTCCTTGAGCCGGCCTACATTAAACTGGCTTCATAAGACATCAAAGCCGCCCGGCCTTGAGCCGGCCTATATTCAAACAATTTCTTTTGAATAATTAGAATTCCCTTAGAAACTTTAGGAATTTTATATTCTCTTTTAAATTTTTTTAAAATTTTTTTTATCCCAATTTTAGTTTGTAGAAAGAGTGTTATTTTGCTGAAGTTTGCTTTCAATTGAAGAATTCTAGAATCATTTCGGAGGATTGAAGTTCTATAAACTCTTGAAGATTATAGCAATTGTTTCATCTACTTATTTTCTTTTATGCCATTTATTAGTTTATTCTTGTTATTCAATATGAATTCCATTGACCTATTTATTTCAATTGTTCTTATGCAGTCTACTCCTTTAAAGTTTCTAAATCATCCTTGTGGGAAACATGATGAAGCCATAATTCAAAAATAAAATGATCATTGTATTAATGTTACAGGACATAGATATACGGAATTTTCATATAAGAGGTCCTGCTATGAATTGTATTTTGTAATTGAAATCAATGCATAGGAATGTAAATGACTCGAAAGAGAAATTTAGGTTTTATTCAGGAATTCCTAAGTAAGATTTAATAATTCATGCGGAAGCAACGTTATTGAATTTTATTAGAAATTGACCTAAGTGTTTCATGCAATATTTTTATTAAATTTTTCACTAAGGGATTAGGGAAATTATTTTAAAGATATTAGGCAATCATATAATTTGGGGAAATTTATGATTGTGAATTAAATCCTCCATTGATTTAAATTTGTGGGAGCTATTAAATCAAATTGGGGTTATGATACTTTAAACTTGAAAAAAAGATAAGGTTTTGTCAATTCTTGTGAAAATCCATATAGCTATGAGTTATTAAAATGAAGGTAATATGATTAGTAGAATTAGGGTAGATTCTATTTCCCACCATCAATTCATCATTTTCAAACACAATTCCCTTTTTTACGCATTTAGCATAATTCTTTTACATTTGTTCATCAAATATCATTTCCTAAATAATAGTAGAAATTGATATAGGTCTATTACTTAATCAATCTTCGTGGTTTGACACTCTTCACTCACTATATTACTGATCCGATTGGGAACTTGCCGGTTTTATTCACTCTCATTTTTATTTTTTTTGATGGATCAAGTGGGGTTAATGATTGTGGCGAGGTTAAGGGAAATGA
>JBBMOL010003264.1:0-17206 GCA_037954665.1 Laguncularia racemosa | reverse complement strand
GTGGGCGCGGTGGCGGCGTGCGGTAGACCTTTCCTTTTCGCGTACCAGTTCACCCCCGACATGATGCCTGCCGATATCACCGGAACGTCGATGATGACCGAAGCGCCGGCGGCGGTCACGAATTGCGCTTCGAACCCGGCCCGGTCGTCGCAATCTGGTGCTGGCCGACGAAATCAATCGCGCCACCCCAAGACGCATCGGCGCTGCTCGAGGTGAATGCAGGAGCGGCAGGTCACGGTCGGTCGCCAGACGATTCCGCATGCCCGAACCCTTCTGCGTCATGGCGACACAGAACCCGGTCGATCAGGAAGGCACGTATCCGCTGCCCGAGGCCCAGCTCGACCGGTTCCTGTTCAAGCTCGTCGTCGGCTATCCAGCGAAGAGGATTATCACACCATCGTGGAACGCACGACCGGCGAACGCGCGAATGTCATAGATCGGGCCAGCGATGCCGAAACGCTACTGCGCATGCGCGACGTGGTACGCCATGTGCCCGTGCCTCGCGTCGCACGCAGCTATGCGATCAGGCTCATCATGGCGACGCAGCCGGGTGGCGTTCATGCCCCGGCGATCGTAAACGAGAACGATAACACTCGGCGCGTCACCGCGGGGCCTGCAAGGGTTGATGCTGGCAGCCAAGGTGAAGGCGCTGCTCGACGATCGTTTCGCGGTTTGCAGCGACGACATCGCCGAAGTCGCGCATCCGTTTTGCGACATAGAATCGTGATGAATTACCATGCGCAGGCCAACGGCATTACAGCCGATACGATAATCGACGCAATATTCGCTGAAGGTGTAACTGCTCACGGGGTTGGCTGACGGGGGTTGGCGGGCGGGAGCGGCGATCTGATTCGATGGGGTTATGCTGCTTATGCCCCGTTACCGATTTGAGCGATGCCGAAAAGGATGCGCTGCTGCGCAGCCTCAGAATTTATCGAGCAGCTGGCGGCGCGGGGTGACGGAATTGGAAGCGCTGGTTGGGCGCCGCGCAAGACATCCAGGAACTCGCACGTTCCGCCTCCAAGGACGGGTTCGGCCGGGGCAAGGCAAAGGGGGGGCAAGGCGTCCGGCAAGCCGCGCGCGTCACGCGAGGGCAAGGCGCGACCGCTGGCGGAGACGCCGGACCGGACCGAACGCGATTGTGCAACATGAGGTCTGGAAATTGATTGCGGCGTGGATCACGCATCGTAGCGATCCTATTTGATGTAGGCCTTGTTGTCGCAGCCCCATGTTTCGTCAATCTCGATGAGAACGGGGGAGACGAGGCGCAGGAGCGCCTGGTCGTTGGGAAAGACGCGGACCTTGGCGGTGCGGCGCTTGAGTTCCTGCTGGACGGCGCGCTCGATGGGGTTGGAGGTGCGCAGACGCTTGCGATGCCGCCCGGGCAGGGTGAAGGCGGCAAGGCCTTCGGGCACGGCGTTTTCCAGCCATGTCGCCAGGCCCGGGCGCGGTAGTGCGATATGCGGCGACGAGGTCATCGAGCGCGGCCTGCGCCTTAAGCAGCGTGGTGGCATTCCAGACGGCGCGCAGTTCGGTTCCGATACGCGCGCGGATGTCGGCGTTCGGCGCGTGATGGACGGCGTTGGCCGCGAGGTGGAACTGGCAGCGCTGCCATGTGGCGGCGCCGAGCACGGCGCGGCGGGCGGCGCCCCAAGACCGGCATGATCGTCGGAGACGACATACTCGACACCGCGCATGCCGCGCGCGACGAGGCTATCGAGGAAGCCGCGCCAGTGGACCTCTGCCTCGGACAGCGCGACGCTGACGCCCAGGATGCGGCGCCGTTCGTCGGACCGATGCGATCGCCCAGAGGACGGCTGCGTCGCGCACGATACCGCCTGCACGGATCTTCTCGTTGCGGGCGTCGAGGATGAGATAGCGGATCTCGCCGAGCGGGCGGGTCCGCCAGGCTCCAGTTCCTCGTCGAGCAGGGCCCCTGCACGGCTGACCTGCGATGACGACAGGCCCTCGATGCCGAACTCGCGCAGCACCGCCTCGGCCTGGGGGTCGAGACGCCCTTCACGTACATTTCCCGGGGACCGCCAGCATCACCGCGCGCACCGAGCGGCTGCCGCGTCGAGCGACCGCGGGAAGAAGGGCTCGGCGTCGTGGCCGGCGGTCTTGGGCACCGCCACGCTGACCGTGCCCGGCCGGCGTGTCGATCCGCTTGGGCTTGTAGCCGTTGGCTAGCCCCGGCGCTCGGCCGTGCGCTCGTAGTGACCCCGCGCGAGAAGCGTTCGCGTTCGATGCGCATCGCCATCTCGAAGGTCCGCGCGAACACCGTGCGATACCCTCCGGGCCGTGTTCGATCAGCTGTTCCAGTACCGCCTCGATCGCCGTATCATGCCTGCTGTCCATTCGTTCTCTCCATGGTTGTGTTGCAACTCCATGGAATGCCGACGATGGGCAGCCGGTGCCGGGCATGCCCCGGCACCCGGGTTACCGATCCCGGCCCGATCAAATTTCCAGACCTCGTGTTACACAACCTGACGCGGGCACCGCTTTGGCGCAGGGTGGTCTGCTCGACGCGCTGAAGAAGGCGCTGACGGAGCGCGCGCTGAATGCCGAGATGGATCATCACCTCGCCGGTGAGGATGGCGCGGGCAACAGCCGCAACGGTTACGGTCGGAAGACGATCACGACCGATACCGGTAAGTTGGCGATCGACATCCCGCGCGACCGGCAAGCCAGCTTCGACCCGCAGCTGATCGCCAAATACCAGCGGCGCTTTCCGGGTTTCGATGAAAGATCGTGTCGATGTACGCGCGCGGTATGAGCACCCGGGAGATCACGGGTCACCTGCACGATCTGTACGGCATCGACGTGTCGCCCGATCTGATCTCGACGGTGACTGACGCGTACTCGACGAGGTGGCGATCTGGCAGCAGCGGCCGCTGGATCCGGTCTATCCGCTCGTCTTTTTCGACGCCTTGCGGGTGAAGATCCGGGACGAAGGCATGGTGCGCAACAAGGCGATCCACATCGCCCTTGGCGTCCGCGCGGACGGCGCCAAGAGGTGCTGGGCCTGTGGCTGGAGCAGAACGAGGGTGCCAAAATTCTGGCTCAGGGTGATGAACGCAGCTTCAGGAACCGCGGCACCGAGGACATCCTGCTGGCCGTCGTCGATGGCCTGAAAGGCTTTCCCGAGGCGATCACCGCCGTATTCCCCGACGCAGTGGTACAAACCTGCATCGTCCATCTGCTGCGAAATTCGATGGACTTTGTCTCCTGGAAGGACCGCAAGGGCCTGGCGAGCGCGCTGAAGGAGATCTACCGCGCACCCAGCGCCGAGGCGGCCGAGCAGGGCGCTGAGCCGCATTCCGAGGCTGGTCCCTGGGGCACCGCTATCCCGCCATCGGCCAGAGCTGGCGGCGCGCCTGGACCGAGGTCATCCCGTTCTTCGCCTTTCCCGACGAGGTTCGGCGGATCATCTACACCACCAATTCCATCGAGGCCTTGAACTCGAAGCTGCGCGGGCCGTGCGCGCCCGGGGGCATTTCCCCATGACGAGGCGGCCACCAAGCTGCTCTAGCTGATCTTGAACCGCTCGGAAAAAGAGTGGAGAATGCCGCCACGTGAGTGGACCATGGCAAAGGCCCAGTTCGCCGTCATCTTCGGCGAACGCTTCATCAAGGCCATGGCGGCGTGATGTTCATCGCCGCCCACACACGAATTTCCTGACACATCCCAGGACGACTGCCTCTACGCGCTAAAGGCCACGATTTCTCATCTAACCCGGTCCTCACTGCACCGCTGCCTGCAACGTCACGGCATCAGCCGATTGCCCGAGGTCGATGGCGACAAGCCGGCGCGGGCGAAGTTCAAGGCGTACCCGATCGGATATTTTCACGTCGATCTCGCCGAGGTGCGGACCGAGCAAGGCAAGCTCTATCTGCTGGTGGCAATCGACGGACTTCAAAGTTTGAGCTGGCCCCTAAATCCCCTGACAGGGTTTCTCGCTTATGTAAGTGAGAGGCATATGACTGACGCTAATCATAGGCCCTACGTCGCGTCCGAGGTGCTTTCCGGGGTGCAGCGCCGGAGGCGCTGGACCCAGAAGAGAAGGTGCAGATCGTCGAGGAGACGTACCTGCCCGGCATGAGCGTTTCGCTGGTGGCGCGCCGCCACGGCATCGCCGGCAGCCAACTGTTCAAAATGGCGCGGCTGATGGCACAGGGCGCGCTGACCGCCGCAGGCGCCGGCGAGGAAGTTGTCCCCGCGTCCGAATATCGCGCGCTGCAGGCGCAGGTGAGCGAGCTTCAGCGCCTGCTCGGCAAGAAGACCATGGAAGCGGAGATCCTGCGTGAGGCCGTGTCCCGGGCCGCAGGCCCAAAAAAACAGCTGTTGCGCTCGACCTCGTTGCCGGGGGAAAAACGGTGACCGCCGGTCGCCGAGGCGATCGGCATCAGCCGCCAGCACCTGTCTGCCATGCACCATCGGCCGCCGCTCCGCCCCCGCGGGCGGCCACGCTGCCGTGCCGAACTGCTCGCCGACATTCGGGCGTCATCACCGATCTGCCGCCTCGGCTATCGCCGCGTGCATGCCGCTGGCCCCCAGGTCGGAAAAAAAAACGGGCGCGAAACCCCAATCCCAAACGCGTCTCCGCGTGAGAAAGCCACGGTCTCCTGCCTCCAGCCCTAGCCAAAAGGGCGAGGAACGGCGCCAGATGGCCGTGTCGCAGTGACCGAGCAACCGCGCTGGTGCTCGATGCGTCGAGATCGCCTGCGACAAGGGGGAGAAGGTCCGGCGCCTTTGCGTTGGATTGTTGCGACCGGGAGGCGTGGGGACGTCGCCACCACCGGGGCATCACCGCCGAGGATGTTCGCGATCGATGGTCGCCACGTCGAGCAACGCTTCGGACCCATCCCCCCCCTCGCCGAGCCCCATCGAGTGGTCACCGACAACGGTAGCCCTATACGCAGGTTGAACGAGGCGCTTCGCGCGGGATATCGGCCTGCTGCCGCGAACCACCCCCGTCAGCAGCCCCCAGTCCAACGGGATGGCGGGGCTTCGTCGCACCCTCAAGCGCCGATTACGCCGCGGAACCCCAAAGGCCCTGCCGGCCGTCATCAAACAGTCCCTTCCTGGCTGCACCATACAACGAGGTCCACCCGCACAAGGCGTGGGCTCCGCTCCCCGCGCGAGTATATCCAACAAACCCGCGAGGCCCTCCGTCAGGCTTTTAGGGGGCAAAACAAATTTCCCTTCGTGGAACTGCACGAAAGGGCCACTCGCGGGTCGCTGTGACTTCCTGCGGCCTTTTGGCCGCAGCGTGCCCCTACCGTTCCACCGGTGCTCACCGACAAGGTCGCACTTCCCACCGTCAACGGGATCGCTCCCTGCCATAGCAAACACAGGATCCGCGGCGCCGAGGCAACCGTGGTCCTCACCATCCTTAAGACGGGATACGCACCCAGGTGGAAGTCCTTCCTGGTCGCCAATGCGGTAAACCGCCGGCGCCGGGCCCTTCGGGTCGTTTCTTAAGGACCTTCTTGCGGTTTTGGACATGTCGATGGCTACCAGCACGGCGCCGGTAGGCGTAGGGATGAGCTTGGTCATGGCGGCGGCGCTCCCAAGGTGTTGTCTCGACAACCTCACTTTAGATACCTGTTGACCGGCCATGGCCGCCTGAGAATGCCCTGCGCCCTATCGGGCTTGTCTTCAACAGGGCCATAGCGGCTCCCGCCGGCGCTTCCCAATGTGCTACGGCAGCGAATTCATCGCCACCGCCGGTCCAGACTGGCTCGGTCAGATCGGCGTGAAGACGCTGTACATCGCGCCCGGTTGCCATGGGAGAACGGCTTCAACGAAAGCTTCAACGGGTCGCTGCGCGACGAACTGCTCAATGGCGAGATCTTCTACGCCTCGCCGAGGCCAGGGTGCTGATCGAGGCATGGCGGCGCCACTACAACCCGTCAGGCCGCCACAGCAGTTTGGGCTACGCCCCTGGCCCCGGAAGCGGGAACACCGCCCATGGCCGGTCCCGGTTCCGCTTCCTCCGCCTCCGACCGACCATGGGGCGGAAACCAAAGCACTTCTTCAACCCGGACCCACTCGGTGGGGGCCTCACTTACCGATCCCGACCCAATCAAGTTTTAGACCTCGTGTTAAAACCACTGGGCGATCACCCCCAGACGTTGAATATCAGACCCTATGGGGAAGAGGAAATGGGTGGCCGCCACCAGGTCTGCCTGGCATGTCCTGGCGAAGTCCAATATGCCATCCACTGCGGCGATACCGTTTCGCGCCGAAGGCCGCGCCATCTGCGTGGTCGATGGGGGCGGCCGGGGACGGCCACGCCTCAAGGGCCCACGCTGGCCAGCTATGCCGCCAGGGCCATCTGAGGCTGTCCCGGCTGATGCTGGCCCCCGTTCGCGCATCCCCGGGCAAGGCGCGATGAAGCGATAAGGCATTTAAAATTTCTTCGTCTTCCTCACCAACCGGAGTACCCGCCGCCAACAACATTTCCAAGCGCAAGATCCGCCCTTCCGTCGTATTCCGCAAGGCTCGGCGGCTTTGTTCCGACGGGAGGCCCCAACCATGCGGCTACCGCTCCGCCTGGAACCCAGCTGCAGGGCCAGTTGCCTCGCCAACCGGTTGTAATTAGCTACTCTCCAGAGGAAGAGGCAACAAGGTGCCGACGTCAATTGGGTTGCCGCGGGTACGCTGTGTTGGTGAGCAATCATGGCCCGTACTGGCCCGAGGATAGCCACGGGCCGCAACGTCAATGAGAAGCGGTGTCGGCACGGTAATCATCGATCCCGATCAATGACAACACCGCCGCGCTCCATTGGGGGTGCGGGCATAAACCAGGTATTTTGTCGATCCACGCCGAACGGGGTGCACAAGGTTGCCATCGATCACGGCAGCATCGCCCCGTAGTTATGATCGTCGCACGAACCAGTAGCTGAAACCGAGATAGTCGGCGGGCGGCGCAGGTCGGCTTTTATCGGTAGAGGCTTTCGATATAGCCCGGTTGATTGTTCGGCCCGGGTCCGTGGATCAGCGGAGGGCGGACGCGGACACTACCGCCTAGTGCCGAAAACCCTAAGGGCCGTGGCACTTCGTGGGTCGGCCTTCGCTGCCTGCGCTTCGCCTTGGGACCTTCGAAGTGCGGTTGCCTCGCGCGATCGACCATGTCGAAGGCAGGGTGTGATGTGAGATCGGCTGAATCGGTTTTTGTCAGCTTGATGTCTCACCCCAATCTTGTCACGGTGCCGACGTGTTCGCCGTCGGATCCGGCAATTCCTGTGTTCTTGATGGCAGTTTTCTCGAACATATTGCCTCCTTATTGAAGCATCTCAAACCTGGAAGAGCCGTAGGTTCATTCCTTTTTCGACCGCTTGCCATGGGCGAGCCAGCAGTGCCCCCGAAAACGATGAGAGCCTCCGGCTCAAACGTCCTCGGCGCAACGTCAGCGCTGCGAACCGCGAACGCCAGCCTGCAGCGTCGGCGCCAACGAGATGTGGTCGATGGACTTCGTCTCGGATGCCTTGTTCGATGGCCGACGGTGCGGGCGCTGACGGTGGCGATGCCTTCCCCGTGAAGCGCTGGCGATCGATGTCGACCAGGGCATCAAGGGTGAACAGGTCGTGGCGACAATGACGCGGATTTCGGCGACACGTGGTGCGCCCAAGACCATCCGGGTCGACAATGGTCCGGAGTTCATCTCGAAAGCACTGGATCGTGGGGTACGAGAACGGCGTCCGCTCGACTTCTCGCGGCCGGGCAAACCGACCGACAACGTTTTGTGGAGTCGTTCAACGGCCCCTGCGGACGAATGCCTGAACGCCAACTGGTTCCTGTCACTGGCGGACGCAAGAACCAAGATCGAAGTGGCGGCGGGACTATAAAGGCCGTCCTCACACGGCGCTTGGCTGGCTGAGCCAGCGAATAGCTGCATCCTGCCGGATGAGAACCGGGGGACCGTCAAGACGACAATGCCTAACTAACAACCCGGCCCCGGTGGGGGCTGTCACGAAATGACCGCGAGCCGCGAGTCCCAGCCGCCTAGCGCTCCCATTCGCGGGAGGCCGGCCCCCGATGGAAGTTTGCCAAACCGATGGGTTCAAGCGACGCAGGTATCGTGTTGGCCTCGATGGAGGACGGAACGCGGACGCCGCCAAACTCCCTGGCCCTCGCCGGGAACGGCGTGGAGGGCCCCCGATCGCCGCTCGGCCAACATCGCCGGTGCCATGCGCCACCCGCGCGAGGCCGCCATCCCGATGCCGGATGGGCAATGCCGCCGGGGGTCGCTTCAAACCAATATCCCCTTGAGACTTTTCGAGTTTGGACTGACGAGCAATCTGTCGGAAGACGCCTCCGTCATGCTATTTTGTTTACAATACCGTAGTTGTGTGCAACAATGCGCCAGGTGCACGGGAGGTCATTGGAACAGTCCGATCGGCGACGGCCCCCCGGGGTGCTCCCAGGTCGGCGTGGATGGGTGGTTGCTCTGTGCCGCGCTAACGCTGGCGGCGGTATCGCTTGTTTGGGGCGGAGGCGGCGTTGCGAAGAGCAGGGCCGGGCCGCTCGCCGGCACCGGCAGGAGCTGCCAAGGTTGCCTTCTCTTGTCTACTTCGTCAGCGACCGGGGAAGGGAAAGATCCGCTTTGCCGTGTCGGACGGCAACGACGCGTGCGATGGCTGAACCTGAAAAGGCGCGCCGGTGCTGGGTCGCGCTTGGGGCGCGCGGCCTGCGTGCCGTTCATCCTGCGCTCCGCCGATGGCGATCGTTTTTTCCGCTCGCCACCGACCTTTCCGGGGCCGCAGCGGATGGGGCGGCGCGACGGATCGCGGCGCCGTCCTGGAGATCTGGGAATCGCGCGCCTGAATCCATTGGGGTCCGAGCGCCTGTTGAGGTGGCCCCGCCGGGGGGGGCAGGCATGGGCCCCGGAGGCGACCTTCGACCCCGTCTCCGGGGGCTAGCGGTGTATGGAACACCACCCTGTTTAAGGACGCCGGCCGCACGCGATCGACGGCAACGGCCCCGGTCATGATCGCCACGACCCCGATTTCCGGGCTTCGCACCCCGGTACGTGGCTCAAGGCAGCGGCTGCCCGGACTGGCCGGAAAAGGGAAGATCGTCCCCACGATTTGAAGGACGAGGACCGTTTACCGCTTCACCAAGGTCACGCAGGCGACGGTGCCGTCTCGGCGGAATCTGGCGGAAGGACCCGCCGCCGTTGATCGAGGCCGCACCGTCCAGAGGCTGCCGGTCACGATGCTCGGCCGGAACGGGGCCGCCGGAGGTAGAGGGCCATGCCTTTCGCGCCAACCCCGGCCGACCGCAGTGGTTTCCGCTATTCCTCGGGGTCGATAACTACGGTGGCGTAGGGTACATCCGCCGCTACCCAGCGCTCGGGGAGGGGTGCGTTGGACCATCCCACGCGCTTTTCCCCTACCCGCATCTCCACACACGGATCGGTGTGGCGACACCCGCCGCGACGCGACCGCTCTTGCGCGTTGGGCCCTTCCCGATGTGCCCGCGCGCATGCGGGCAACGCCTTGACCGGGATGGGACGCCGGTTCCGACAAGCCGGGCGCCAGTCGCCGTCGCCCTCGGCGCGCGGCCGCGGCGTTCCTCCTTCGCTGTTTCCCGCACCCGCACTGGCGGTTGCCTGGCGGCGACGATGAAAGGCCGGCGGGGTGGGTCTCCCGCCCGGATCGCCTCGGCACCCGCCGCCCGCGCCGAAGGGCAGCGCATCCCGCGCGGCCTGGCAGAATTCTAGCTAACGCTGGCACTGGGCCGCGCCGACCTACTCCCCGAAACCCCGCTTACGCTTGCGGGCTGCATCGCACGGCCGCGTGGACGCCCCTTGATAAAGCGCTTCCGGGTACGGGTGCTCGGCCGCGACGCGACGCGGCTCTTCGCCTACTCCCCGAAACCCCGCTTACGCTTGCGGGCTGCAAACCTCAGATCGACGCCGCTGCCTGCCACCTCGCGGTCGGCGCGACCGCCGCGGCCGCGAGGGCGCTCAACGGCAACTTCGGTGTTCCTGTTCGCGACAGCGATTATGTCGGCGTGGACCGAGCCCGCCCACGCGGCCTCGCGACCCGTCGCTCTTCCACTTCGCCGACGGTGGCCTCGGCGTCATCGCGGTGCGGGTTCGCTACCCGTGCCGATTCAAACGGCGGTGAGGCGGACCGCCGTGGTTCTACCGAGCAGCGCCGTCCGATCCCACCCGATTCACCCGAACTCGGTTCCCTCGCCGTGGCCGGGGCGGAACGCCATCGGTGCGCCCGCGCGCGGTCTGGGACAGCGCGGCTCGCCGCTACATGTCTGGTGGCACGATTGCGGCGGTGCGCCGTAACTGGGCGCCGGTCGGTGACCTCCTGCGCACGGAGGCGGTTCGCACGGCCCTTCTTCCCGGTGCCCGGCGTTCCGCGCAACGCGCATCGTGGCGGCCGAACAATATCGGCCGGCCCCGTCCGGGCCTTCCGAAGCACGTTGGTCGAACCGGCGGGATCGGTTGGTCGATCCCCGATGCGCCCGACGCGGCCGCCTGCCGCTCGAAGGAAGGTGGCCGTGCATTGCAGAAACGGTTCAACCGTGTGGTCAACACCGGTGTTTTCGGTGGGCCGGTCGCGATGGCGCGCGGCGAGATCGGCCCGTGCAGCGCGCCCGTGCCGACCTGGTCCTATTCGGATGGTTCCACCGCGTCGCTGCCCGTCGATTGGGATGGGAAGTCGCTGCGCCGCCTCGCCGCCGCCGGCCCCGGCCGGTACACGATCCACGGCACGGTGAGGCAGCCCCGCTTCCCTGCAATCTTCGCTTCATAATCGTGCCGACCCGAACCTGTATCGCTATGTCCGGGATGGAGAAGGGTCCGGTACCTCTTCACCGCGACGGACGACACGAACAACGACAAATGATGGGATCGGAGCCCTGCCGATCCGCATTGCCGACACGATAGCGGAGTTGGCCGATGCCAATGGTGGCCGGTCGCGCGAGATCGACCTGCTCAACCGCCGCACCGCGCGATAGCACGGCGGAGGGCGGGGTCATGCAGGATGCTATTGGGCGCCCGAGTTTCACGAGATCGGCGGCAGGCTAGCGATCCTGTTCGCCCCCTGCTTCAATCCGACCGACGCCGGTCGGCGAAGGGCGGCGCATGGTCCACCGTGGAAGCGCATATTATGCTGCCGCAGGCAGGCGGCGATCCCGGCAACCCTGCGGATTGGTCAAAGCCGGTCGCGGTGCGCAAGCGCGACGGCAGCCCACTGGGACGGACCGGCTTCCCGAACGGCATCAGCCTTGACATGACCCATGCCGTGACGGCGGACAGGCTATTACTCTGGTCGCAACGCTACCTGCCGACGCCCGGTTCGGCGGGCCCTACGGCGATCGCTGACCTGGATCGCGCGGGTCGATCCTGCCGATCCGACGCGGCTCGCTCCGAACCGACCCGATTATCGTACCGGACCTGTCGTTCGAGAGAACCCTGAGGGCGCCTAGTGGTCGCCACATGGTGAACGATCGAGTGGTGTACTCCCCCTCGGCCGTCGGCCCCGCCTATGTGGTGGGTGGCATGCGGGCGGCGCGGGCGGCCGACCCAAACCCGGTTCGACAGCTGGACCAAATGGCAGTCGCCTCCCAACGCAGCGAAACCCATGCCCCAAGGTAGTGCCCGATTTTTGCCCAATACCGACAGGGGGCCGGCCAGGTCCTTCACGACCGATGCCGACGGGAAAACAGACCTCATTATCTCGTGGGGGAACGGGTAGGCGGCGACGGTCGCGACGCCCGCATCGCGTCGGCACCGCGCGTCGACGGTCGTCCCATCTCGACACCCGGCGCCGAGGAGGCAGTCGCGCCCCCCTTATCGGCCCCGTCACGGGCGTCAATCACGTGAGCGACGGAACTCGCGGCCGTTAGGGGGGCGTATCGATCGCGAAAACGGGCGTTCGTCACTGACCCGGGCCCGGGGTTTTTTACCCGTAGAGCGGCAGCGAGATACGAGCGACGAGCCCCCATCCGGATGGTTGACAAGCCACGCCCTCTCCGCCGTGCTGATGGACCACCCCCGCGGACGCTGGCGAGGCCAAGTCCATGCCGCCGGTTTGTCGCGGTTGCGCGACTGTCCCGCGGAAAACGGCTCGAACACGCGATCGGCTCGCTGGCGGGCAGCCCCCCCCCATGGTCGCGCACCTCCAGGACCGCCGAGCGTTCGTCCCCCTTACCGTGACCTCCCTCGCCGGGCGTAACGGCCGCGTTGGTGACGGGTTATGATCACCGTCCTGAGGCGACCGGGTCGCCTTCGAGATGCCCGGGTCGCCGGGCGTATGGCCCCCCCGCACTCCCTGGTCGGCGGCATGCGACCACCGTCTCGGCCAGCGACCGAGGCCGCTTTCGCCGCTGTCGGGCGCGTCGTGGCCGGGACATAATCGGTGGCCGCCCCAATCCGCCTGCGTGCCGCCACGTCGCGCTCGACCCCCCGCGCCAGGTGTCGGGGCGCGCCCCCCTCGAGGCGCCGCCCGCCGCACAGGGGCGTCCGCAGGCGTGCCGATGGCGCCGGATCACCGTCCGATCGGCACGTACCGTTCAGCCGCCCGCATGGTTTTTTTAACGCCTGCGCGGCGTCGCTGATTCCGCCGGGCCGCTTTCCCGGCAATGGCGGCTCCCTCGGGTTGCGGCCCGACCGCTCGGCGGCGTTCGCGAAAGCGCGAGCGGGCGCGTGACCCCGCGCGCGGCAGCAGGCGAAGGCCCACCGTCACCACCCGGACGACAGCCGAACAGCAGGCGCGGCGCCACGCGCCCAGGCCGCTCCGCACGGTCACCGCGCGCCTTGCCCTCGGACTGCGTACGGGGCGGGAATCGCCGATTAGGAGCGAGCCCGGTCCATCCCCCCGTGAGGGTCCGGTCGAAAAGCGGGCCGCGTCGCGGTCCTGGGGGCCCCCAGACGCAGCGGACGACGAACGTCAGACGGGGGGCGCCGGGCCCCCCCCGGGGCCGGTCGGGGGGCGAGGGCCGGGACCAGCCGCATCCACGACCGTCGGTTGCCCCCCTCGTGCTCGACCAAGTGCGAACCCCAGCTCGCCGTCGGTGCGGGCCCGCTCAAAAAGCACTGGGGGCCTGCGAGACGGTGAACACCGGCGGCTGGGCAAAAGGACGACCTGTAGCACGCGAAGTTGGGAGTTGGACCCGAGCACGCCCGCCCCCATCACCCCAACACGCGCGTCCCTCGGAGCCCCGCCGCGGGGCCCTGGGGGCCCTCAAGGGTCACGGCGGGCCGAAACTATCCCTCTTCCGCACGGTACAATGATCTCGGGGCAGGCACACGACTTGCGGGGGAGGCGGTGCCCCGGAGCCCCCCCCCCCCGGGGCAACGCCCCTGAGCCGGGACCGGCGCGCCTTAGCGCTGCTCGCGCGACAGCCCCGTCGGGCCCCCCGGCGAACAGCCGCAGGTCGCGAACTCCCCGGTCAGCCCGAAAAGCACGCCCCTCCCCTCCGTTGGCTCCCCGGGGTCAGATCCACCCACCCGGGGAACCGCAACAGCTGCCCCCCTCCTCCGCGCCGCCTGCCGCACGCAAGCGCCGCCCAACCCCTTGCCTGATCCACGCGCGCTGCCGGCTTGGGGCGGGGGTGGCTGGCGCGGCTCCAGCCCGCCACGCGATCTGCCCTCCCCCAGCCCCACTCAGGAACACGATCGGGGGGCCCCAAAAAGTCCCCCCCCCAAAGCCGGCGGGGCCCCGATGCCGCTTTTCCCCCCCGGGGCCCTGATATCGAGGAGGATGAGACCCCCGGGGCCCCGGGACAAAATGCCCGATCCATCCCCCGCGCATTGCCCCCCAGCTGACGGGGAACCGTGATCGGCCCGGGTTGACGACAGCAGTGGGGGGATCCCCGGGCGCGACGCGAGGGGCCCCATGGGGGCGCGGCGCTGGACCCGGCTGGACGGTCAAGAATTCCCCCCCTTTTGGGAGGGCACGCCAGGCTCACGCCGCCACCCCAGACGATGGCCGCCGGGGGCTGCCGCTGCACCTGTGTTGGCCGGCGCTTCGCCCCCAACCGCCAACAGGCCTTTCCCCCGTGCAGGGGGGAAGCGTCCGGTGCGCGGGGGCGCGCCCGGGGGCCGCGCGTTTTCCGGGGGTTCCCCCCGCTGGGCCGGCGGGGTGAAGTAAGGAACAGGTGTCGTGGCCTACATGTCGGGGGCTCCCTGGTTTTGCCCGTTGCCCTTTTCCCGTTGCCGTGTGCGGCCCGAGGTGTTTCGGCAAGCTGACACTCCGGGGATCCACAACGACGGGGGAGGATGCCCCTCGATCGCGATGCAGCATCGATCGTCCCCCCCTGGTTTGACACCGCGCTACCCCGGGTGGGGGTGTCGGGGTTTGTGTGTGGGCGGGGGTGAAATTACGCCCATGGCCTTGATGAAGCGTTCGCCAAAAAATGACGGGGAACTGGGCCTTGGCCAGGTCCCCCACGTGGCGGCATTTCCATTTTTTTTCCCCCAGCGGTTCAAAAGGTAGAGCCCTGGTGGCGGCCTCGTCGCTGGGGAAAGCCCCGGGGGCCCCCCCGCCCGCGCAGCTTCGAGTTCAGGGCCCGATGGCTTTTGGGGTGTAGATATCCCCCAAAACCCGTGGGGGGAAAGGCGAAGAAGGGGATGACCCGGTCCGGGGCCCCCGCCAGCCTGGCGATGGGGGGATAGCGGATGCCCCGGGACCAGCCCAAATGGGGGCGCGCCTGCTGGGGCCCCCGCCCGGGGCGCGGTAGATCTCCTTCCGCCCCCCCGCCAGGCCCTTGCGGTCCTTCCAGGAGACAAGTCCGGATTACGCAGCAGGGGGACGATGCAGGTTTGAACCACGGCGTCGGGAAACACTGCGGGGATCGCCTGGGAAGCCTTTTAGCCCGTCGCGACGGGGACGGGGTGTCCTCGGGGCCGCGGTTCCTGAGCTGTTCATCCCCCGGCCCAAAATTTTTTCGCCCTCGTTCTGCCCCACCACGGGCCCCAGCATTCCCTTTGGGCACCATCGGCGCGGCCCCAGTCGATATGGAGGGCCCCCTTGTTGCGGAACCATGCCCTCGCCCCCGGTCTTCACCCCAAGCGTGAAAAAGACCAGGGGGTTGACCGGTCAAGCGGGCGTTGCTGCCAGACGCCCCCCTCGTCGAGCAGGCGTCGGTCCCGTTGAGATTGGGTCCGGCGAAACGTCGATGCCGTACAGATCGTGCAGGTGCCCGGGGTTTTCCCCGGTACCATACCCCCGGTACATCGACACGATTTTCCTCGAACCCGGAAAAACGCCGCGGGTATTGGCGATAAACTGCGGGTAAAAACTCGCCTGCCGGTCGGGGGTAGCGATCGCCAGCTTGCGGTTTCGGTCGTATCGTTTTCCCGGCCTAGCCGTTGGCTGTTCCCCCCCGTCCCCTGGCCAGGTGATGATCCATCCGGATTCAGGCTCCACGGCCTCCCCCCGGGCAGCACCTGCGTCACTGCCCCCCTTTTAATGATCCAGTAACTGTTCGGTATCGTAGGCCTTTGCGTCGGACATATCGGGGGTCCTCTTTCCCGTTATGCCGCCCCACACGAAATTCCCCACACTCCCCCGGTTAGGGCACAAAAGCGACCTCGGCTAGCACTGCTGTCCCCCCGCTCTCGCGCCGCTTCCTGCGCGACAGACACGGCATCCCCGGCGCACGTCGGCCCCCCCTGCCCCCCCCCCGCCTCGACCCGGGCCCAAAGGGCCCCCTTCGAGGCGCCCCCGCGCTCTGGGGGGGTCACCATGCGGTCGCCTTTTACCCAGCGCAGGCCTTGTCCTCCAGATGAGCATCCGCGCCGACATCCCCGCCGTTACCGGCCGCCGCGCTCGGGCGGCCGGATCAGGTCGACCGGGTCGAACGTGCTTCCTCCCCCAGATCAGGGCGGCCGGGGGGGGGCCCCGCCCGGGGATAGCAACCGGCCAAAAGCCCGGCCTTTTTGGGGACGGGGATCCCGTCCCGTGGGCTAAGCCCCACCCCTCCGCAAAGGCGACCCCTTCCCCCCCCCCCGCGTACCCCGCGCATCGGGGCCCTCCATCGTCCCGCCCGCTCCGATCGGGCATCCCCACCGACCAGCGCCAGGATGAGACCGATTTTGGGGGACCGACAGGTGGGGTTTATCCGGGGGGGGGGCTCACCCCCTTCGCATCGACACGTGCCCTCGGGCAGGGGGCCTTTCAGCACGCTCGGGGCGAGCATGTCGCCGCCCCTTTAAACCCCAAACGCGGTCCCCCCTCCCCCCCCCAGGCCTCCCCCCCGGCCCCGATCGAGGGGGGGATAATTGCCTTTTGCATAATGCTCGCGGCATTCCCCGGGGGATGAGACAGCGCCCGACCCCAGATCAGAGCGTTTCGCCTTACCGATGCCCCGCTTGCCCCCGGGGCTGGACGGCTTGGCCGTCGGCGCCCCGGGTGCTCAATGCGATACGGCAGGCACCTGACAGCCTCGACCCCCAAAACCCGGTAGCGGACCAGCCGGCAGAATCGGCATCGCCCCCCCCAAGCTTGTGCGCGAGCGTATGCCCCTCCTGGAAAGTCATGCCGGAGCCGAAACCGAACATGCCATCGCCGCCCCGAACAGGCTTTAAAAGCAAAGAAAGGGGGACCACACACCGCCCCCAGCAAGGGGGACCAAGCCTTGCGCGGATCCTTTTGATACCCTGATCGCCCTGTGGGGGGCCCCCCCACCGCCTCGACAAGCTCCGCCTGCTTGCGCGATGGATCGAACGCGGCGTTCCGCGAACCCGGCCCCCCCTTATCGCGCCATTTCCCCCTGTGGGGTTTAGACTGTCCCCCAGCTTGGGAAAACCCGGGATAACTCACCGCGCGGAATGCATGCGAGCCGGGGCCCTTTCCTTATCGAGAGCACTCCCTTATGGGCGGCCCATGTTGGGGGAAAACGCTCGACCCCCCTGATCGCTTGTTGAGCATGGGTATGGCGATGATATCGCCCCGGGGCCGGGCGCGTACGTTGAACCATGGGTTCTCCGCCAGCGATACGTCGAGACCTTCAAAGAAGGGGCGGGCGAATGCGCCACGTTCGAGGCCGGCATCGCCCACGCCAGCGCCCCGGGATGTTTTGGGGTCACTGTTGTTGACTGAAAGTCCCCCACTGCCCCGTCTTTCCCCTTTTCGTCAATCTTTTCTTCCGAAAGCGGACCGGGTAATCATAGTCAATCATCCTACGCTAAAAGAAGAATTTTATGTAATGACTTTCATGAGCCGCCATCGAA
>JBBMOL010003263.1:0-17212 GCA_037954665.1 Laguncularia racemosa | reverse complement strand
TTTTTGTGCGGACTCGCCCCGCTTTTCCCCACCCCTAGTATTGGGTAAGGGTAGTTTAGTAATTCCTATAGTATATATATATTATATAGGGAATATGAGTAGGGAGTTAGTTAGGCAGTTAGAGGGGGAAAAAAAAAAAAGGATAATCAGTTGAAGACTCTGTGGGCTTCCATTCCGGAGAGCTCAGCTTGCTCGGGAAGTGTCAATTTCTTAGCGATTGCTTCTCCGATTGAACCTCTGTTCAGGTACTATCACCACCAAACTAGTGTTAGCTGGAAGTTAAGTTGCTGTAGTTCATATCCTAGTCCTCAGTTTGTTACACAAAACACCGTGCCCCACCCACGCAACCCCTCCCCCACCCACCCCCCCCCCCCCCCCCCCCCCGCACCAACAACACAACCCAAAAAGAGGAAAAAAAAAAAAGAAAAGAAAGAATGACAGCGTGGAGCTGGACAATTCTGTGAGCTCTCACATTTATGATTTGATGCCTTTGGGACTGTACCCCTAGCTAGCTGCTTAGTTATCCTTTCGGGTTAAAGACTGAAATTTTTAGTCCACTTTGTTTCTAAAGCATGTGAAAGAGTT
Source organism: Laguncularia racemosa (assembly GCA_037954665.1). Taxonomy (NCBI): domain Eukaryota; kingdom Viridiplantae; phylum Streptophyta; class Magnoliopsida; order Myrtales; family Combretaceae; genus Laguncularia; species Laguncularia racemosa. The sequence continues at coordinate 16,627 of JBBMOL010003263.1, read as the reverse complement.
ATAATAGATGTGACTGATCGTGTCAATTTGTTAGGCTTTGTGGATTTCAGATATGAAGTATACTTCATATCATTAAGTGGTGTGCTTTATACTATTTTCAAGTACTGCTGCACTGGTATTTTTTGCTTTTCCTTTGTACTTATGGAGCAAAAGATTGAGATTCTCTCACAATTGTTTATATACTTAAGCAATGGTGCAAATAAGCCTTTAAACATGGTCTCTTCTTTCTTCTTTGTCTACTGCCCAGCTTGCTGTGCTCGTTAGTTGCTTGCTTAGTGCTTCATCAACAGCAATGCCATTCTATTGTTGAGTTGGTATTCTAATACATATTAAGTGAAACTTTGAGGAACCATCAAATGTGGAATGCTTATTTCTTGCCTCTCCAGTTTGAGTCTAAGGGAAAAGCTTGAGCAAAAATATTATTTACTCAACTAACTTCTGTTTTGTACACCCTGTCTCAGTCCTTTCATAGAAAATATACCACTCCTGAAACATTGGGGGCAATCACCAGTAGTTTATTATTGACATGCTGGCAGAGAATCTTGATTTTTGGGGCTTATCGTCCACTAATGAGACCATCCTCCAAGTACCCTACAAATTTTGTGCTAGAAATTTGCAGAATAATCCTTTAGTTGTTGTCAGTTTGCCTTGTACCTTTTGATGGCTGAAAAAGCCTCTTATAGCTTCTGAATTCTTGATATAGCTAAATAAAAGTTTGTAGCCTGATCTGCTTCTCTGTAGGATCTGATATGAAAGGGGAATTTTTGTATCCAATTGATTATTATGATTTTTAGTTTATTGAACTTTTAACTGATTCTTTTAATGCTACCAACATGATTAGAAAATATGCGATAACATGTTAGCTAATTATACTATGATGTCATTACTTGATTGCTATTGTTGACATTACTTCGAAGACTTTACTTATCAATGTCAGTCATCCTACGTGATGACTTAGGATATGAAGATATGAAAGTAACTTCGATGAAATGATTTAAAAGAATAAAATTTCTTGTCTTAATCATTGTTCTATAACTTATTTGTTTTATCTATGAAGCTACCTAACCAGCCAATTACTGAGATTTTCTTGAGATTTGCTGTCATCCTGTGGTTCTTTTTTTCATACATTTTCTCTATGAAATTGATTTTTCCTGTGAGTAGGATAAAAGAATTGGATTAGATCTTAATTGGTAAACTGTATTATTTTTCATTGACATCTCATTTAATTAATTACCCTACCCAGAATGGTACCTTTTAGCATGATAATTAGTTGTATTTGTAGAACTTTTTCATTGGGTTTTATGTTCCTCATTAACTGGATGATGGGACTGGTTTTTATGTCCTTGTTAATGCATGAAATGGAATTGTTTACTCCGTCTCAGGTATTGTCTTATCGTTGCTAATTCTATAGTCTTAACAAATTAGCAAATAAGAATCAGTCCACAAGTATAACATTTGCTCATATGTGAATTTGGCAAGTTTACCAAGTCATCTGTAAATTTTACTCTCAAAAGCTTTTGTTTTCTGTACCATGGAACAATTTTCCTTTGTTTGATAGTTGCTTCTCCTTTGCCCTGCCATGATCCGGGGGTGCAATTTCATCAACTGCTTACATTTGTCTATGCAGCAAAGAGCAACTAGAACAAAGTTGCTGTATGCGATAATGCAGATGCTGGCTTCGACCTCAGTTAGTGGCTAATGTGCTCATACCATGACCGGTTGTCAAGTCCCTGTGCTGGATATTCAACCATTCCAGTTTGGGCCCCTGAATGTCCTTCACATGCAGAAATTTCAGGACCTTAGCTTCACCAGAAATGGCATGTTGTCCCGGTGACTGGTGAGGCGGAAATGAAAATACAGCCAACTATGCAGAAATCAAAATGAATGCAATAATTGTGGGTATATTTGGCCTTGACTATAGGATGTATATAGGTGAGGACTATTTGCGATTGGGTCCTCTGTAAATTTGTAGTGTATCTTGCAAGAGCCATGTAATTGGTTCTCGTCAATAATGATTTAAAGACACTGTTTTCACGGCAGCCATATCTGATTTGTTTCCAATTTGTGTACAGTAACATGGCTCTGGTCTTCTCACGTATTCAATGGTTTACTCTGTTCCATCTTACGGACAAATTCTTCGAAGTAGCTCTGGGCAGTAGGCATCTAGCTTGTAACATGGATTCCACTCTGTACAGACTTGGAAATATCTTATAGTGAGAGTTTCCTAGTACCTATGTATTTTGCGCTTGGTATGGTTTGTGTCTACTGAGAAGTTCATTTTCTTGAAAATGCTTTTGGCTTGGCTAATGCAAGAAGGCTATCTGATTTGATTAATATTAAAGCAAAGGATGTATGGGTCGCAGAAATGTAATATAGTTAAACAGTTAATGATTTCGTCGAAGCTCATTGCGATTTGAGATTCTTATGTGGGACAATACTTGGATGCTGTTTCATTTCTATTCATAGAATTCCAATTCCTGGAATTCTAGTCATGCAACGCAACCCTAATAAATCTCGTTGAATGAAAAAATGGAAGGTGATTTTCGTACTCCTTGAAACGATTGGAATCTTACTCTAGGTGATGGTGATGGCTGTGGTGAGTGGTGTGTTGGTGGTGTCACAACTATGGTGGTGGGATGGTGGGCATTTTAGGCATGGTGTAGATGGTAGAGAATTTTGGGGATGGTGAATGCTAATAAACAGATGTATCGTAGGGATACGTATTAGCGTCTGAATGAATAGAGTTGTGTATATGGCAAGTGAAACGTGTTATACGTGGTCAAAAAAGAAATGACATGAAGGAGATTATCGGAAGTGAATAGGATATGGGATAAAGCAGCTACTTGAGCATTAAATTTTATTAGGGGTGATGAAAAGTGAAGTGTTCATCATTGGGTTACTAATTTGATCTTTTAAAAGTAGTTTCGATAGGTAATGGTGTTTATCTTAAGTCTTCTTCAAATGAGAGTGTTTTAGGTAATAATAGAGTTTGGTTTAGCGATTTTATTTGTTGGATGGTGATGGCGGTGACAATTACAAATATATCTTCCTTTATTCTTTTTTATCCAACTTATCTTTTTAATGCATAAGCTTTATTAAGAAATGTTGAATTGAACTAGCTAATCTAATGGACTTTACTTCAAGTTCTTTATGTCAAAACTTCCCAGATCATTATGATGATATGGAATTGACTTTTTGAGCCTTGTTACTTTAAACTAAAAAATAAAGTGCATTTAATTGTTACTTAAAGCCTATAATTGAGTAATCAAGTTCTTAAGACAATGATTTTTTTCTTTTTAAAATAAATTATGTAATCTCTCCAACTTCTTCATTGATTCCATGTGATAAGTTTATCTCACTTAATTACCCTTGTGTATTAGTTCCATGTGACATCTAATTTCAATCTTAACAAAAGGAGCACCTTTCCATAGGGCACTTACATTTGCTTGGGAAGAGCCAGGATTCCAAATAAAACCGAATGCTCCACAATTGGCGCCGCTTATAATACTAGAGCTATAAATATGTGTGTATGCTTTAGATGCAAAACGCAAACATCGAGCTTCAAATTGTAAAACTTGTAAGGAAATTTGGGAGAGATTAGTAAATATGTTTGAAGGAATTGAAAAGTTAAAAATGCTAAAGCAAACCAACTTGTTGAAAAATTAAACTTCCCAAAATGAAACCTTGTGATAATATTCAACAAATGTGTACAAGGCTTATGGATATTATTCAACAACATAAATTTTGCATGAATCTCAAGAGGTTTACCAAAAGAATGGGAAGCAAAAAGAACTAGAAGTAAATGATTTATCAGATGACTTCTTAGTTTTCTCTTTACCCTTGAGGCGTATCAAAATAAACCTAAGACTAGTAAAAATAAAACATACAACATCAAAAGCATCTACCACAAATGAATAGGGTTGTAGAACCGAAGGTTGATGAAGATAGGCTCTTCTTGCTTGAAAGTTCAAATGTTCTTGACAAACAGAAAAAATCGAAAATAGTTTAAGAGATTTGAAAAGAAAAAAAAAAAAGAACAAAGAAAGAAAGAAAAGGCAATGTGGCTACTAGTTTCAGTTTTTGAAACACAAGGGGGAATTAAAGAGGAACGAGAAAAAGAAAGCCTTCATACCTAACATGGGGTGATGATGATTGCGATTCTGACTTGAATCTTGAAAGTATACTTGACGGATTGAGATGATGTGGGAAGTTTACTATGACTTGTCTAATACTTCTTATGAGAGCTTATCAAGCATGTATGATGAACTGTTTGAAAAATTTGGAAAAGGTATTAAACGAGATGAGGAAATAAAATGTTGATTAAAGGCTAAATCGGGAAAATGAGGAAAGTAGAGGAAAGTGAAGGATCGACTTCCACCGAAAGAAATTCTTAATTTGAAAAAAGAAAAGTCCAAAATAGAAATGAAAGGACTAGTTTTCTTTAGAAAAAAAGAAAGAAGCAAAATAAATGAATATAATGCCTTAATGGATGGAATGAAGGTTATCAAAAATAGATTACTTGCACAAGAAAACATCTGTAAAATTATATGTGAAAAATTGGAAAATCAAGATGCTCACCAAGTTTTCAAGTGAAAAACCTTAGGGGGAAAACATGTTGCAAAGAGAAGCCATCCAAAATCCAAGTTAAAAGACCTGGAAGATTAAAATGAAGAATGAGAATCCAAGTAGATGACTCAACTAATATTAACATAAGTTTTCCAAATGAAATTAAAGAGAAATTAGACATGCTGTTAGGTGACTAGCAAACGCTAACAGGGAGGGATTGGAGGACCTGTCTAGGTGATAAGGATGAAAATTATAGAAGTCCTTTCGTATAAAATACAATGAGATGCAATTACTGTAATAGAAAACGACACACCTCAAATGTCTATAGAATAAGAAAAGATCCTTAGGAAAGGAAATTATTATTATTATTTTTTCGTTCATGGATCATCGTTGAGCATCGTCCATCTCATGCTCTTGCAACTGTAGGAAGATAGCGGTGCAGTAGGTCACCATAGCCGAATGTTCAGCCTGCATGGTTGTACCGTCAGTATAAATCATGCCTTACCATCCACGTTGATGCTAGGAGATCGTGGCTCACTCTTCCTCTAGTATTGAGTGCAGGAATGATTTCTCCATGTTTTCCTATGGAGGCGAGCTACTTTTATAGAGGGGGGAAGTCACTCTTACGCCGATGGAGATGGAGAGCCAAAATTTGATGTAACCCTGTTCCGATCCATGTGGATGTCAACTATAGAGATGCTTTAGACCTGGAGTAGCTAATTTGAAGTGTGGATTTCTTTTATTTTGTTTTCCAAGTATGAAATGGTATAACTCATTCAATCAATTAAACAAATCCAAAGTCCGTAAAGAAATCAATTTCTAGGTATTTTTGCTCCCCCCTACGTTCTAGCTTCAGAGGTCTGGAAGAACAAAAAGTTACAGAACAATTTGGGGCACGCTAATTTATTCCGAGGGAACGGACGGTCATTCGAAGGTCATGCCACTTCCTTCGAGCGTTCCTAGGAAGATTCCAACGAAGTAGTGCCTAGACTGTTTTCTTGAAAATCGATGGAGTATCATCCAGATGTTGCTTGCTCCAGTTTGAATGATGTGCCTTATCCTTTGCACTTTCCATCTTTTAAGCTCACTTCACGTGTGTTGAAGTGTGCGATTCATTCCTCACATCTGCAAAAGGAAGCAAAGGCACACATGAGTAGTGTATTTAACTTGTGCCAAATATGCATGTTATTACTCCACTCCCCTAAGCACTTTAAGGTCGGTCTTCATTCAACCTTGGAAAGTTGCACCTGAACCCTACATCTAAACTGAGTAACTTTTTCAAGTGCAAAAATAAGAAGTTATTATTCACGTATATAACAATGATAGCTTTCAGCTCACAGCAACTGAGGACTCAACAGACCTATTTGCTTTGTTTAAATTTCTTTCCTTTATATGTATTTGTTCGATGTATCTAATATATATATTTTCCTTATTATTTTTTGAGTATCTTCATCAATCAAACAAGAAATTCACTTAAATAACATAATTTTTAAAAATTAATCATGAAATAGACGTATCTGGAAAAGATATTATAAAAATAAATGGCAAAATCATGTATTAGGAATTTGTATTTAAGGCACATATATGGGTATGCACCTTTAAGAAAATGCTTGAGGGTGCACACAAGGTATACATCTTCAATATACGACCCAAATAATTTGTTATAATAATTTCTGTAAACCTACCCTATCATTCATAGTTTTATCACATGCCACACATAAGACCTAACAATTTCACTTAAAACACACAAAACTAAGACTCCTACCCTACGAAATAGTTTGTCTATACATGCCACACAATAGCTTGTTTAGGTTTTTAAGCCCTGTTTTTTTATTTTCACACAACAAAAGAACATCACCACTTCACAGAACACTTTCGCCTTCCTTCACATACAGCAATAGACATTGTTACACATGTTAAAAGAAGAAAAGCTTGTAGATTTACAAGGATTATCAACTTAGTTCATCAAAATCCCTGTCATCTTTCCATTTCTTCAACAAAAGGTTAATTAAACACATTTGATACACATTTTCATCAATAACTGAAGTTTTTTCCTTATTGTGTTAGTTTTCATTATTTTAGAAAAATTTTGGAATATTTGAACTGTAATTATTTGTAATGTTTTACTGTTTTGCAAATATTGATACTTCTTGTTAATTTATAGTGTATTAGACATAATTTATGTAAATTTTGTAGCATTTTAAACATGAAATAATTAGTTTTTTTGTTATTATGTGAATATCAGTGCACAATACGTATTTGAGAAAATTTTTATGAGTTTTGTTTACATGAGAAGATGACGAACATTGTGTAATACAAAATTTGCATTAATTTTATATTTTTAGAAAACCTTAGAATATTAATGTTATAATACTTTGTAGTGAGGTTTTTTTTTAAATATTGACATTTCTTATTACTTTGTAGTGTAAATAGTTTGTTTTGTTTAATGTTTGTAGATAGCATTGTTTGCAAAATAGGCGTTGTATGAAGACATTTTTAAATAAAAGTTAATTTTTTTTTAAATTTAAATTTTTGTTTATAGTTTTACTTTTTATAAATTAAAAAAAAATCCGTTTATGAAAAAAAATTGTAAATTTATTTTATTTTTAATAAAAATATTTTAAATATAAATTAAATAATTTAAAAAATTCAATTTTTTTATTATTTAACAAAATTAAGAAACGTTTTATTATTTTTAAATTAATATTTTAAAAACTTTAAAATATGAATGTTAAGAAGATGAACATCATGATGAGATATGAATATTAAAAATTGTTATTAACTGTTATTATAAAAATAATTAATTATTTATCTATATTACAAATAGGATAAGAATGAGTGATTATATGAAATTTATCTACGCATTTAGAAATATTGCAAGTAACAAACTAGATATTAGAATATGATAGAGATCGATTATTTAGTTTAAAAATGAAGAAAAATGTGAATTATATTGAATTTTTATATAAAATATGTTAAGAGTATTGAAGTCAATCTAATTGTAGTAGGGATGGAGATAATACATTAGTATCTTTATTTTTTATGAGGGCAATGTATCTTATGTGTCAATGGCAATTAGAGACGATGATAATGTAGAAAATCTAATTGAAATGATTGAATCATTTAAAAAAGCATGGCATAAAACAATTGTACATTTAGTATATCCAAAGGATTGGGAATCCTTTACTACAAACATTCTTTTTTGTAATTTTTATTGCATTTTCAATTATTAATAACATATAAATAATTTAATCAAAACATAATTATCTCAAAGATAAAAAATAATTTATCATACTTTTTTTTCGGTAATTCATTATTTATTAATTGGAGATAAAGATTACATTCGTCAAAGACGGTTACATCACAATACAACACTAGTAAACTATTCTATTATAACTTTAGTATCATACTTATAGTAGTTGGTACAAACTGACCTTATCAAATTATTCTATGTAGATATAAGATTTGATTTGATTGGCTAGAAAGAGGTGTAGGGATAGGGTGTCCAAGTCTTGCTTTGTTGCGCACTCTCCAAATGCAGTATACCGTGGCTACGAGGCTTGCTCTCCAAGTCTGGTGTTGTTTGGCGTTGGACTGGTTCGTTGCCAGTAGAACTCGTTTGGCTCCCTACCAATCCTTACAAGAAGGGGGGCAATTGGCTATATATCACTCACTGTCTGCCATACTCGGGATGAGTATTGGCAACCAAAGAATAGGTGGGAGTGGTCCTCGTCTTCTTGTTGGCATAAGTAGCATGTTGAGGATGTGGCTAGTCCCCATGTGGTCGGCTTATTAAGTGTAGATAATTTTCCAACCAGGCAAGCCATAATATGAAGGAATCCCTTGGTATGGTGGTTCTATTCCATAAAACTCGATACCATGGTACTGTTGGTCCAGCTGGATTGAGGAAAAATAGCCACTTTTGATGTTGTATTCCCCTGCTGTCGTTTTGAATCCATTGGAGTGGTCGGAAGTGTGATGATTGGGCTTGATATGCACGGGAATGTTGATATCTGTCCATGGTGGATGGTTTGGTGGCTGCCATGTGTTGTTTTCCCCCAAAAAGAGCATAATTTTGTGTTATTGGAATCCTAGAGTTCCTAATCTGTCTTGAAGAGAATAGGGTGCCCAAAGGACCCATGGGTAACCAAAAGTCAGCCCAAAATTTTAGAGATGGTTAGGCCATCTCCCACTTTCCATTGAAGGCTACTTCGCATTTAAGGGTTAAGTTTTAGGGTTTTTCTAAGACCAAAAACATTACTGCTGGGGTTCGTGACGTCCGGGAAACTTCTACCTTTTAACAATGTCGAGTGTACCCATTCAGGCCATAGACTCGTGACCGTTCCTACATAGGTGCCAAATGTGCTTGATTTGTGGGGCCTTTTTTCCAATGATAAAGGGTTTGGGAATCCACGACCCCCACATTTGAGTGGCTTAAAAAAACCTTTCCCATCTAACTTTGGCTTTGGTTCCTGTGTGAGGATTTCCACCCCAAAGGAAGTTCTTGATTAGCTGCTCTACCTTTGTGTTTATCTTTTTGGGGAGAAGGAATACTGAGCTCTAGTAAGACCTGCATAGAAAATAAGACTGATCGAACTAGTGAAGACGGCCAGCATATGATAAGAATTTTGCTATCTAAAAGGTGATGCGAGCTGTGATTTCGGTAAAACAAAGATGTCACAGTCCCCCTTTTTGAGTTTAGTGGAGAGGAGTGGGACGCCAAGGTATCTTATTGGAAGAAGGGGCCTTCTTAGAACTGTGTGAACTTGTAGGATGCGTTGTTTATCCCTGGAGGGGGGGTTGGAGAAAGAATATGGAACTCTTGGAATTGTTGGCTGTCAAACCTGAGAGTGCTTGAAATTGTTGGAAAGTGTCTCTAATCAGGGTTATGGATTGTACATTTCCTCTGGCAAATATGGTAGGTCATCCGCAAAGCAAAGGTGATTGAGGGTTTCGGTTTACATCTCCAGTGAGGAGAGAATGTTGGGTTGGATAGGAGCTGCCGAAGAGGGTGGAGGGATTTCCTGCCTATAACGATAAGTACAAGGAAATAGGGATCCCCCTGCCTAAGACCTCGCATGCTGAGAAGTAGCCTGCCAGTTCCCCGTTGATATTGGGACTGAGAATTTTGTAGTTGATAGGCATGCTTTATGAGTCTGCAAAAGTGAGAAGGGAAATTGCTTTGGTTCTCAATACTTCATTTAAAAAGTCCAACGTATGGTATCGTAGGCTTTCTGGAGGTCGCCCTTTAGAGTGCAACAGGCGCTCTTGTTTTGTCTGGTAACCTGCCATTAATTCCTAGGCAATGAGGATGTCTGTGATTTTCCCGTCCTGGGATGAATGCAGCTTGCTCTCTCCCACTAGTACATGTAAGACCTTCTTGAGGTGGGCAGCTAGGATCTTTGACATGCTTTATAGAGCACGTTGCAACATTGCTGGGTCTAAAGTCCCCCATATAGTTGGGTTGGGGATTTTGGGGACCAATGTGAGTATGGTGGAGTTTATTTCTTTGAGAAGATGTCCCGATAGGAGGAACTCCCTGATTGCAGTGGTGAGATCCTTGCCTATTATTCCCATGTTTCCTTGAAAAAAAAGAGCTATGTATCCATTCGGGCCTGGGGCCCTTCTCATTTTGCTTGGGAGAAAAATCCCATTTGATTTCCTCATCCGTATAAGGTGCAAAGCAGCTCTTCGCTTTGCTGCTCATTGAGCTTCCATGTCACAAGGTTGGCTATTTTCTCTTTATTGAGTGGTGGACTTGCTTTGTTGTAGATCTGTTGAAAGTATTCGACCGCTAGATGTTTGACCTGTTCGCTGCCAATTGGCTTCCCTTTTCCATCTCACGATGATCTGGAAGTTTGTGGCTCCTGTTGTGGTGGTTTTTGCATGGATTTATGGAAGAAGAAGGTATTCTTGTCTCCGAGTTTTAGTCATTTTATTCTTGATTTCTGCTTGTAGAAGTCCTCTTAGCTTTCCTCAGTAGGTAGTACTCCTTGAAGGTTGATCTTTCGACCTCCATTTGGGATACATTGCGGCTATTGTGGATTTTGGGGTCTGCAGCTAAAGGAGGGTTTGCTTGGGCTTCTTTGACTTGGTTAGACATGTCTGGTAATTGGTGTCGTTGAGTTGTCGCAGCTTCCCTTGATTAGCTTAAGCTTACTTACTACCTGATACATTTTGGAAACCTACTATCTCGATGCTCCACACACTTGAGATTATATCATTAAAATTTGCATGATGAATCCAGTAGTTGAAGAATTGAAGGGTATCTTCCTTACCTGCGGTGTGGGTGTATGTGTGTGACGGAAAGGGAATGATTGACAAAATGGGAGGTAGGAATTTGGCTTAGGAGCTGGGGAAAGGTTTGCACCCAGCTTTGGTTGACCAGGACGTGATCAAGCTTCTCAGGATGGGTTGTTGGCTTGTCGGTTGGTCCATGTAAAGAAGTCACCCCATTTTTTTTAAAGTCCTCCAATTCAGTTTTGGGCCCATGCGTCCTGGAATTCCGCCATGAGGGAAAAGTTCATTCGCCCTCGACCCCCCTGCTTTTCAGAAGGGGATTTGGTTATGTTAAAATCCCCAAGGACCAACCACAAAGGTGGTGGTGTGTGCGAGGGAAAGTTTTCCAATTGTGTCCAGAGATCCCTTTCTGTTGTTGTTGCTATTTGCACTGTAAATGAATGTGATGTTAAGGCTAATGTTAAGGCTGCGATGAGTTGCAATGCAATGTGATAGTTGAGCTCTTTCCATAACAATTTGGATATTCCACACTCTCGGTTGCCAAGCTACCCAAAAATTCGCTTGGGTGCTTCTCGGTTGATAGCTACTTGCAATTTTGTCCCATTCGCTGCTTTACTAATGTTTCATTGTTGGTGTTCATTTATAGTTTCCAATTCCCCATTAGGGATATTCTATTGATGTCCCCACTCTTTTGTTAATTCTGCCATTTGAGAGGGTCATTTAAACTCTCTTATATTCCATGTGCTATGTTCATGGAAAAGAGAGTGCGAGGGATTCCTTGTGGAGCTAGGTGAAGGAGCAACGCCTCTTCCTCTGTTTCTTCTTGTGTTTTCCAGAGGAATTGGAGCCTTTGTTTCCCTTGTAGGAACCGCTGTTGGCTTGGAAGTACTTTTAGCAATTTGGACAAGGGAGTGTTCTAATTACTGTCCTCACTGTCTTCTTTTGGGGGTGTGGAGTTTGCTTCATTTTGTAAAGTAGTGTTCGGGGTGGGCATTCTGGTTTGGGAGGTTCTATGCTAAGGATGGGCAAGTTTGAGGTACCTACTTGTGGGCTTCTTTCCATCTCTGCCGTTTGAGCTCAGGGTTAGGGAAACCTGGTGGTGGTTGTGGCTGGAGCATGTTTGGTGTGAGCTGGGTTGGATGTCTTGCGGGCCTGGGGGTTTTGTCAGGTATTTGGAAAATTACTGCTAGGAGGAAGGTTTATTTCCGCCCCGAAGTGTGAGTTTGGGTGGTTGGGGTTAGTTGGTTTGTTCTGTGTGGTTGTATCGGTATTAGGGGTTGGTTGTTGCTGCGGTTGGGTCGGAAGGGGTTGTCTTGGGGGAACGGTGGTGGCTTGACATCTGTGTCCAAATACTTGGCATTTTTTGCAGTGGGGGGGATCCATTGATAGTCAACGTCAATGAAGGCCACGATCCATCAGCTTTCTCTACTCGATTGCTTAACCAGATCCTTCCTTCCATCCAAGCTCGACCAAGACGCGAGCTTGATTGGGGCGTTGTCTAGAGGTGTAAGTGTATCAGCCTTTAAAGGGGGACCTACTGCGCTTGCAATATGGCTTAGACCTTCCCCGGATAGGAGCTCGCATGGTATTCGGTTTAGGGTGATCCAGACCGGGACATGTGTTGGTTGAGGTTTGTCCAACCTCATTCCTTTCCTCTGCTGTTGAATGATGAGAAAACGCTTGGAGAAGAACCATACCTTCTCTGGATGGGGTTTTAAATCCCTTTTTTCTTTCGAATTGGAAGTAGTAAAATCCTTCAGGGTGGGCAGGGATGCCTTGGAGTCCCAAGTCCTTCCATAGCTTTGTAGCTATTGCTGAACAAGGGTGTTAGGGCATTTTCCGACCAATGAAATATCCTACTAGTGTGGACTCCCCAATAGGTGGCTCCCTCGTCCTCTACGGATTGAGGAATTCTAACCTTGGGTATGTTGGACGTGTTGTTTGGGGGGATAAATCGGAGTTGGAACTCTAGTGGGGGGGGGTTGTTCCTTGGCGGCAGGCAGAGGCGTAGGATGGGGTTTGTTTCGTAGGTACGGGGTGGTTGTTTTCCGATCGTAGTTGGTCGGAAAAGGAGCATTTTTGGTGTTGTTTAGATTCCAATGTGTTTTTGCCGTTAAGGGGAAAGGCTTTGGGAGTGGAGAGGGTCAGAGTTTGACAAAGGAAACGTTGTGAGGGCTTTTTATCATACTTACTTTAAGGCACATTCTAAAAACATACCTTCACCATCTATTTTTGTAAAATTTCCTTTTAGTACTCCATTTTACAATTAATTTTTAAAAAATTACATTATTTAAGTGGATTTCTCTCAATCAAACACCCCATTTCAAACCAATACAAAACGATAAAAATAGAAAATTAAAAAAAAAAAAAAAGAAAAAAAACCGGTCTTCTTTATTTTCTATATCACCTTAATATCATTGCCACCTTACAAAACCCAAAAGCAACCACAACAGAAGTATCCAAAAATATTCTCTTTCATCTTTTATTGAAGGGAATTGCATTATTTTCCGGATTTAATTGGCCCAATCCAATTTCCACTCGAGCATTCTTATGATAACAGCATCTACACCGATAAAATTTGATCTCTCTACAAAAAAAAATGATTTTAATGAGAAAAACCACATATATTTAATTTAGTTGATTTGCCAAAATAATTTACATATAGTACACCAACTTCAAGGAAAAACATACAATTTTTCATATAACAAAAGAAATGGGGATAAGTAGATTGTTGCGTAACTTAAAAACTACTATTATTTATGGCTTACGATTACGACATTTCTCTCACTGTGCAATTCATGCTTACTCCCGGGACAGATTGGGCAGGTGTATCAAGATGAAGGCTGGTCTTTCCCCAGTTGTTTGTTACCAAAATTTAAGTGGTTTCATATTCTGAGTGAATTTATTTGGCTTTTATAGGAAAACACGATAAGAGTGATCAATTGATGCATTAACATTAAACATAAAGAACTTAAATAGCTCAGTTAAAACAGAAAAGATTGACCAATTTTGGTAGGGCTTTGGGGACAAAAATGAAAAAAATTTAAAAAAAAAAAAAAACCTTGATTGACTTTGTGCATAAACATAGAGAACCTTCTAATGTATTTTGGATGAATTAGGATCCCTTAGGCTGTGGGCTAGTTACAAGGCTTCACCCAAGTACAGTTAAAAAAGGCTACTCTTCTTTCCCGCAAATCAAACACCAGTCCACATGCAACGTTATTATCAAAAGATATAAAATATTAATAGTTCACTCTGATACCTTGAAATTTAGAGGTGTTTACCGCATTTAATGGAGTTAACCATCTCATTTCAGCTCATTTCCTTTGAAAGATAGTAAACCTTCTTCCGCCTTCCCCTGAGAACTGCTCACGGTTAACCAGCCTTTGCCTAACATTTAATAGCAGTTACTAGAAAGCGGATTCAAAGATACAGAAATTCGATATCTAAATACATATTACTGAGGACTGTTCAGGATAGAGAATCCCCTGAGTAATACTATCTTTGACTTTGATTCAATTAACCAGCAAAGATTGCACACATAAACTGGCAAACTCTTCAAGAAAGATTTACTGGGGGTTAACTTTTTAAGTGTTACAACTAGAGAGCATCTGCATTGTCTTTGATCTGCATAGCAGTGTCACTGGTGATAAATGCCCTGGTCCAAAAAATTGTGTACCAATATATCTAGGCACGAGAAAACCCTTTTTCGTATACAAAACCCGTATTTTGATCAAAGATAGGAAAATAAGTATATAGCCCTTTCCGTTTGCCCATGTTTTCTCCTTTTTATTGATCTTATGCAAGTACCGAATATTTCAAGAACAAACTATAAGAATGTCTAGAAGAAAAAGTGGAACAACAAACTCATAATTTTTTTCCTTCCCCTTTTTGGGTAAATAGGAAACTCATTAATGGCCAAAAACAGAAAAGAATGACTCAGAGATCATTTTTTGGTAAGAAAAATCATGCATATTCATTTATAATACATTCAGAAGATTTCTTTTAAGTAGGGAAAACAACTAAGGAGGCATGTCAATTGTATATTTCCATTTTGTAGGTGGTAAATAAATTCTTATCATATCAAAAGCCTAATTCTAGTAGGGTTTGCTTTTAGAATGGGAAGAGTACTTGAGTGCCAGTCTTTACATTGTACCTCATCCTACATCACAGTGATTCTCATGTTCAGCAAGTGTACACAATAAAGGGGCACACCTGAGGTAGTAATGGCAAACAGTTGCAGCTTCATCTAAGCTATAACGAGGAAACATAACCCGAGCATCCATAGGGACATCAGGCAATTCTTTACGCAATTTGCCCACAGCCGTCGAATGAGAGAAAGCACCAACCATCATGTCATCATGCATCATAGACCTATAAGCATTTACCTGCAGACACAAGTAGATCTCAAATACATGATTTTTCTGAAGGGTACAAACCTAGGTCTCAGTTGCTGCAGGTTATCAACAAAGTACATTTGTCCATCAAGAGAGTTATAACATGCAATAGGACGGGCCATAATTTACAAGCATATTGCCATCCTTCTGTGCACAAGACTCAGAAAGAAGTCAATAGTATCCTTTTCCCTTAGTAAAAGTTAAGATTTGGATATAAATGACAATTTAAGGACACAGTGACCTGCAGTGGAAGAGGTGGGGATGGGTTTACATATAACTAATAATTTATAATGTCAAGCACCACTTGTAGCTCACTTACTGAGGCTCAGACAAACCAGACAAGAGTGCTTTCAGATTAGCAGCAGCATGCAGAAAAAGGTATTGCAATATGCAATTATTTTGTGGATTGTGCATCATCTAAATCTTATTGATTGAAGTAACACCAGATGTAATTCAGTCCCATATGCCATAGGAGAAGAAACATCATTATGAGCAAAAGCCAGGGCACATAATATCCTCAAACACTACAAAGATTTGAGCAGTTGCTACTTAGCAGATCAACTAATGGAAAGCGAAAAAGTCCCTCAATAAACTGAATACTGTATGCCAAAAGAAGGGGGAGGCACAATGATTGCATGATCTTCCCAGCTTGACACAGACATATACCCATTAGAGGATGGACGATATTAACTGGAATGAATTGGATCTGGGTGGCCGTTTACAGAAACTCGGCAGCAACTAACACTCTAATTACAGACTTGCAAATCAAAGCTCCATCTTGGCTGTGCAAGAGCATTTTCACCAACAGTAATAACTCTACAAATTAGATGATCATCCACTTGAACCACTAAAATAAGAGTGCAAAGACGTGTCAACCAGATGGTAGCACTCTGCTGTACAACTACGTAAATGATCTTAAACAAGTCCAGCACAATACATACCATAGGGATGAGCTCTCACATACACTCTCAAGCTCTTCAAAAAGTGAACCTCTCTAATGTGATTGGACATCGACATCCTGAAGCATCCTGAGTTAGGACTCACATGGTTTTCATTACTTTAATGTCGAGGCATTTTTCTTCTGTTTTTTTTTTTTTTTTTAGGTAATTAATAGTTTATTAAACTAAAATATTGAGGAATACAATACAGAAATGAAATCGAGTTACAAGGAGCACATAATCGATGAACGTGCTTAGCATACTAATCTTAGGCACTAATTGTAATGTAAAGTGATAGGATTACAATTGCCTAATATAGGCTCGTATGTGGTCTGCTAGCATGCTAATCCCTGGAAGGTCAATCCTAAACGCACTTGATTTCGGGTGCGCCATATACAGTAGACTGCTGCGCTATGTGTTGCACACCATCTCTGATGTATCGATGGTCTCCAAAGAATAAAAAATCTGGTCCTTTTTATTATTTTG
>JBBMOL010003262.1:0-17218 GCA_037954665.1 Laguncularia racemosa | reverse complement strand
GAAATTGTGAGGTTAGATAGTCGGTTTGAGGTTAGTATTAGTACCTGCTGATCCTTGAGGAGACGATACCTGAACTCAACTCTATACTATTGTAATCGATAGGTGCACTTGCCTAATTGATCGCAAGGAAGAGTCGGAGTACAAAGGATTTTAATTTGTGTTATTGCGATACATTCAAAACCAATCAAGATAATCCTCTACAGATCCCCTTCTAGTAAATAAAAGCATATGTAATTTCACATATTCTAAACCCCTAGGTGGCTTGAACTTACGACTATGATAGAATTCATCATCAAAATTATCATCTCTTTCTTTTCAGTAAGCATGATAATCTCCTTCAACTCACCTTCCCTATTTCCTCCTAATGCTCCTTCTCTACGTACATCATTAATGGCTATCTAAGGTGGGGGGCCTATGGATTTGCATTGGCTATGGGGGTAATTTCATCTAATCTACCTATGTTGCTAGATTAGCAACAATGGTGGTTAAATCCTATAACTACTCTTATAAATTTCTCCTACCACCTGCAGTACGATATCCATGACCTCCTCTAACTTGACCGTTGGCTTCATTCTCAATTCCTTTGTTCACACTATCATTCGACATACTTTGCTAAATTACAGTCTCTACACAAAATTCCTAAATCACAATCACACACACACCGCAACATAACCCTAACGTCAACCTTCATTTAATTCCAATTCAAATTCAATCAACTACGGCACAATTTACAATATAAACCCTAAATTCAATTCACTATCAAAAAACTACATCAAAATCCTTAATTCTCAACCTTTGCTCAATCCCCAAATCACAATCACACAAATCACAGCACAAACCCTAATTCTCAACCTTCACTCTGATACCAAATTATGATGTGCCTAATCCTAATATAGAATCAAGCAATCACAATCCCAATTAATAATTCTCAACAAACAATTCCGAAATCAACAAATAACAATAACAAGATAAAAACCCAAAACCTTTACTAGATATGATGCACTAGCAAGAGAATAGTCCTAGTACAGTCTTGTTGATATGACGTACAATAATCCCAATACCGTCACTTCCCAAAATCCAAAGATTAATAAGAGTATAAGCAAAAAGGGAGTAAACTCCACTTATGTATTCTCAAATGTCCAAAGTCTATTGTGTTTCCATTATAAAAAGGTATTTATAGTATAAAAAAAAAAAAATTGGTTCAAAAAAACATAAAGCAGCCAGCCTAAAATTGTAAGCTGCCTAGGAAAGCTACTGGCTTTGTAGAGATACACCACTGGCCTTTATTCCTACACTGCCAGTTCTTTAAGGTAAGTCGCTAGGTTTAATAACATAAGTTGCCAGCTCTTAAGGGCAACATTCCATGCTTGCTTTAGGTCATTTACCATACCTAGTTATTATCCCAAAGCATTGACAAATGTATTTGATTGAAATCAAAATAATCATGCAAAATAAATGAAGAAACTAGATGATTCTCCTCAACTTCCATCTAATCAAGTAGAACTCTCAATGTAAGGTTCAACAGTCCTTTAGTTCTAACTCGAGTAAGTGGTCGCTAATTGGAATGGCTTGATTCCCATCAACCTAAGTATCTAAATTTAACAAAATAAATGAATGATGAATGGTTAAATAACACTTAAAAAATATTATCTTCTACAAATATATTCATACCTTTCTATAAGATACATCCATCAATATGTAACAGGTTTGGCAAGTAATACTTCTCAAGGCAAGTGTACAGTTAAATACACCATCACATCAAAGAAGGCAATAGGAAAGATCAACTTTAATTTGCACAATATGGTGACAATATCGCTTTGCATTTACTTTGCCTCATTAAATTGAGAATCCATTTTCATAACTTTTCAAAGAATGAACCAAGTTTAGCTATAACCATGGTAACATCTTTTGACAAGATGCCACAAATACCTATAGGTAATAACCTTTGAAGTATTACATGGAAATCATGGCTCTTCATACTAGAAAGCTTTGTGTTTGACTCATTCACACACCTATCAATATGTGATGCAATTCCATCAAGTAACCTAATACCTTTTAGGAACTGATAGAATCTTCTCCTTTCTTTAGGAATTAATGTATAACTAGCAAATGGCATTGAATACTTGTCATAACCTTGCTTCACTAAATGTAATTTCTTCCTAATACCAAGATCCTCTATATCAAGTCTAACCTTGTAAGTGTCCTTTGTCTTGCCCTTAATCTTGAGTATAGTACCAATAACATTATCACATATATTCTTATCAATGTGCATGACATCTAAATTATGTCTCAAAATCAACTTTGATCAATACAGAAGTTGAAAGAATATTAACTTTTTTGTCCAATTAAGCTCTTTAGATGATGGAAACCTTAGTTGGATGCTTACCCATGCACACATCATTTATGAATCGCAATTGATGGACAATTTTCTCACCAAAATATTCTGGAGAAAGTTTCACGAGTATCATGACTTCCATTAAATTTTTAAGCTATGTCTACATCTATGGTCCTTTAAAAGCCACATTCTATGACCAATGTATCTAATCTTTCCATTGAGCCCCATTGATGGTGTTTGATGTTTACATACTAGAAAAGCATTATACCCCCTCATACTCTACCCTGATAGGTTTCCATATGCTGAAAAGTCATTTATAGTCTACATTAAAGCTGTATGCATGTTGAATGTAGTCTTTGAAAATGCATCATAAGTGCATAACTCATTATCAAAAAGATCCCTTAACTCATCAATAAATAGATGCAAGTAAATGTCAATCTCATTTATTGGTGTCTTGGGTCCTAGAATTAACAATGACATCATGATGTGCCTTAAATTCTAAAGCACATGAACACAAAACCAATTAAAGAACAATTGACAATTCTCAAAATGGCATGATGCGAAGCAACTTGTGAACCCTAATTTGCATGAAACAAATTGCTCTGATACTAAATGATGATGTGCCTTTCAGTGAGATTGCAAGAACACCAAATCTACTTCCAATTCCACAACAAGATGGCATGAAATCCACAATCAAATGACCTTAATTGCATGAATTCAAATGACTACAAGGACAAATTATAATGAAGACCACTTGCAATTGTAATATATGTTAAGGATCACACAAAGATGAACTGAATTCCAATCAAATTGGAATTGAATTCAAATCTGAAAATTTAGATCCCCAAACACATGAACAAGAACAAAAGAACATAACCAATTACAAATAGATATGACATAGTAAAAGTAATTGGAAGCAACCTAAGAAGAAATTAATGTTACTCACAATATTTCTCAAGTCCACTCACCACAATTCTAAGGATGAAATTGATAAAAGTTTGAGACCTAAAAGAGGCAAGCTTTCTACGGCCAAAATTTTTAGAAATGGGATGTTCAAAAAGTCCCTTACAAACCCTAGTTAGCAAGTATCTATACTTGCTCCTATTAAGGTAAAAACCACATGAAAATTACAAATAAGCCACTTAGGTGGTCGGTTCTAAAATGCCCTTTGCAAGTAAATCACAAAGTCCAAAAAATGAATACAAACTGATCGGTTTAATAATAAAAATTACAAGTACAAAAGATCGTCTTCAAAGAGTCGGTTCTTCAAGTCAAGTGAATAACTTGTTGGTCCAGTTCATCTTCATTTTATGTCGGTTCATGAATAACCCATAAGTTGGGTTTTAGTGAGTTTGTCCATCGCCCTATAAAACCCAAAAAGTATGCCTATTGGAATATACAACAAATAAGTAACAGAAAAGAAGTTAGTATACAAATATTTCCGGGGTCAGTTTATTCAAAGAGGACCCTCATCGCCAAATTTTGTAATCCTTTGGCGCTTACCCTAGTGATAGGTCTTGTAGAATTTTGATTCCTATCATCTCCTGGGGCCTCAAGAAGATTTGTCCTCAAATCTGATAGGTCAAATGCAGTAGAGACTTTGTATCCTCCTGGCAAGTTATTTGTAAAATTATCACTACAGTATCCCAATATCTGAAATACCATAAGAGGTGGTTGCTTTCGCCCTCCATCTCTAGGATATATCTCATCTACACTATATAAAGGTCCCTCATCTACTATGACCTCCCCTATCTTAAACTGTTCCATCGATATTGTTTTCTCCTTTCCTATTTCACCTGTATGTCTTTGAGCCTCTTGGCCTTCTGATGGTTTTCTCAACTTATTATGAACCTCAGGAACCTCTAATGGTGAATATATCTACCTCCAAACAGTTTGGTCCTCTGAAGGTTGGCTCAACTAACTATGAACCTCAAGAACCTTTGAAGGTTAACACATTGTTTCTGAACGGTTTGGTCCTTTGAAGATTGGCTCATGTGACTATGAACCTCAAGAATCACTAATGGATGGCACATTTGTTTCTGAATAGTTTGGTCCTCTAAAGGTTGGCTCATGTGACTATAAACCTCAGGAATCTCTCATGGTTGACTTATCTATCTTTGCATATCTTGTACCTCGGATGGTGACATAGGGTTCAATACTATACGTTTCCCATCCTATTGGAACATATAAGTATTTCTATACCCATCATATAAGACCATCCTATCATACAACCATGGCCTACGAAGCAATATATAGGATACACACATAGGAAGAATGTCACATTCAATCTCATCACACTATTTATCCCCTATACTGAAAGGTACTTAGCTCTTTGGGTCACATGAAGACTCCCCTACTCATTCAACTAATGTAATGTGTAGGGTTCTGGATGTGGGGTAGTTACAAGTTGTAATTTTGATACTAATGAGGTAGCTACAACATTATTACAACAACTACCATAAATGATAATGACACATAAGTTACCTTGTACCCTACAAAAAGTATGAAACAAATTTTCTCTTTATCCATCATCAATGGTTAGAGAGTATGAAAAAAAAAATTTCTTTATCCATCATCAATGGTTAGAGAAGAAGTCAAGACTCGACGTAGTAAATTAGTAGAAGGATACAAATTATTTGACATGGTTGCTTACTAATTTCAATAAACCAATAACACACTTCACACCACGTCACAACCAACACACCTCAACCTTACACCACATCTATACTCACGGTGTAATACCACCTCCACAAAGACTTCACTCTAAAGTTACATAACAACCACTACAAAGAAAACACCAAATAGTAAAAATCAAATACTACATAATTCTCTTATGCAACAACACTACACCAATACCTCCTATACATCAATCGTGCAATTAAGCAACCAATGTTACAAATACTTCTCTACACTTCAATTATAGTAAAATAAATGAAGCAACACTTAAACACTTCTAAGTAGTTAAGTTATTGAATTCAACTAAGCAAGTGTTTAAGTAATATAACTCAATAACTTTCACACTGAAATGCTTGTTTTTTTTTTTTTTTAATTTCAAAACTTCACTACTTAATTTCCTTTCTTAGCCACGGCACACATACATACTTTAGTCTCCACGTGCAGCACTTATACACACACAACTCCACAAATTCACACCGCCACACACACCACACTCATACCCATGAAATCCACTTCAACCACCACTACACACAAAAACAACACCTCACTTCAGGGTTGAAATTTAACCCTTCAACTCAAAATACACAACACAACCCTCTAAAAAAATTAAAAAACACTCCCTTAAAAAACCGCAACTCAAAACACATACAACACGAAAAACAATTCAAAGACACTCCTTAATGCAACTTTCCCCCACAAAGGGTTAAGAATCAATTTCAAATTCAAATGAAATATTAAATCAATCCCCACTCAATAACTACTTTAATTTAAATGGAATGTTTTTTGGGGAATTAAATGATTTCCTTTTTTTTTTTTTCCCAACACAAACTAAAAATCGGGAAATTGAAAAAAGGGCATCCTTCAATTCCAAAAAATACACAAGGAACACAGGGGCCACACTCCAAAAGGGTTAAATTAAATTTAGGGAATTCCAAAAAGGGGAAATTTTCAAATTCAAACAACTTTCCTTCTTCCGCACAAAACGACCACGACAAAGATTTTTGATCACTAAAAAAACAAATTTAAATTTCAAACTCCTAAGTTCATAACAAAAGTAATCTTGCACAATTCACCACAACTACTTCAACCCTCTTCAATCAACAACAAGTTTTAAATGGAAGAACAAGAACCCTAAATTCCCAAATCCCCAATCACAAAATCCCTTAAAAAAAAACTGTCCCTTTGGGATAATAAAAAAAGATGATATTCCAAAAATTCCAAAGCACATGAACAAAAAAACCCAAATTTTGGAAAACCAATTAACAATCCCCCCAAAACGGAATGAGGGCCAAGAAACCCTTGTGAACCCTAATTTGCATGAAACAAATTCTCTGATACTAAATGATGATTTTCCTTTTAAATGAGAATACAAGAAAAACCAAAGCTCCTTCTAATTCCCCAACAAGAGGGTTTTGGGGAAATCCAAAATCAAAAAAAACCCTAATTGCATAAATTTCAAGTGACTAAAAAGGGACAAATTATAATGAAGATAACTTGAAATTTGTAATATATTTAAGGATTACACAAAGATGAATCGAATTCAAAATCAAATTGGAATTGAATTCAAATCAAAAAAATTTAAAATCCCAAACATGTGAACAAGAAAAAAAAGGACACAACCAATTACAAATAGATATGACACCCCTAAAAGAAATTTGGGGGAGCAATTTAAAGAAAAATTGATTTTACCCCACAATACTTCTCAATTCAACTCACTACAATTCTAAGGATAAAAATTGATAAGTTTTTGAGACTGAAAGGGGGTAAGTTTTCAACAGCCAAAATTTTCATAAATGAGATGTTAAAAAAGTCTCTTACAAACCCTATTTTGGGAAGTATTTATACTTGCTTCCCATTAAGGTAAAAACCACATCAAAATTACAACTAAAGCCACTTGGGGGGCCCCATTCTAAAAAAAGCCATTTACAAGTAAAACACAAAGTCCCCAAAAAAAGAAAACAAAATGACTGGTTCAATAATAAAAAATTAAAAAATGCAAAAGAGGTTTTTCAAAAAAGCCGTTTTTTCAAGTTAAGTGATTAATTTGTTGGTTAGTTCATCTTCGTTTATGCAGTCCATGAAAAAACCCACAAGCTGAGTTTTAGTAAGGGTTTTTTATCACCCCGTAAAACTTGACAAGTATACTTGTGGAATGTACAACAAATAAGTAATAAAATGAAGTTAGTATACAAATATTTTCGGGGGCCCAAATTTTTTTAAAGAGGTCCTTCATCCCAAATTTTGTAATCTTTTGACTCTTGCCCTAGTGATAGGTCTTATTGGGTTTTGATTCCTATCACATCATTAAGTACTCTTTCTTTATACACATCCAAGGGAAACAAAATTGTATGCCAAAAAACCTATCAAAACCCCATACAATTTTGATTGGCTTTATATTCCCAAATGGGTTGAAACCATTGCTGGCTACCCGAATCTAAAAATTGCAAAACACCCATTGCAAAATCAGGGGAAATCAATGTCAAAATTTTATCCAAGCTAACCCCATCTTTCAAGATGACCCATAAAAAATTTTTTCGTCTCTTTTGTTTTCCCGCTTATTTCCAACACATCTTTTTTTTAACCCAAATTTTTGAATTCAAAGAAAAGGGGGTTTTCAAAACCCTTTTTTTTATGGGGGAAATAACATAAAACGGGTTTTAAGGAATTGGGTTTCCTAACTTTCCCCAGGGCACCCCTTTTAACCCCCGAGGTACTACAAGTGGGACATTCCTTTAGATGCCCTTTTTACCCCCAAAAATAAGCAATAACAATTTACATGCATGAAAATTTAAAAAAAAAACCCTTTCCAAAACCCCTCAAGTACCTATAACGCGGATTCGGGGTACGAATTCCTTCACTCACAACCAAATCGTCAACAACAATCAAATAACTTCAATTTTTTAGGGTTTTTTCTGGATTTTATTACAAATTTGCATAAAATAAAATTTAAAAGGAAAAAATTATCAACCATAAAATGCCAAGAAGGAAAAAATTAAACTGTTTCGCAATCAAATCAAAGAACATAGAAACCACATTCAAAAAAAAATCCCCACGGTTAAAAAATTTTCCAAGAATTCAATAACGATGCCCCGCCACAAATTCTATATAACCAAAAATTTTGATAAAAAACCAATATAAAATAAAATCAAAATTTCCCGATTCTCAATATTCCCCAAATTTTCCCAAAAGAAACTCACACACTCAAGTGTCTCTTTGTTTACAAAAAAAAAAAGGGAATCTCTATCTACAAAAAAAAAACCCTAAGGTCCCCTATTTATAAAAAATCCAAAAAAATTTGGTGCGGAAACATTCAAGGCGGGCGGGCCTTTCCCACTTAGGCCGGCAACAAAACCCAGGGGCCCTCCTTTGGGCCGGAAATTAAAGCCAACGCTTAAAATTTTAGGCCGGTTTCCAAGGCCGACGGCCTTGAGGTAAACCCTTTTCCGGCTTAAGGTTTGGCCCGGGAAACTTCCCCTTTGGGGTTCCCTCACGCTTAGTCCCCCTTTTTTTTGGTGCCCCGTATTTTCGCTCTTGGAATCGTATCTTTCCCCTTTCCATGTTAAAAAATGATTCGACCCAATCTGTTTTCGTCCACTTGCTAGGCTACATAAACAGATTTCCTTTTTTCCCTTAGGTTTTCTTAAGGCAAATCTTTCTTGTATTTTTGTACTTCTTTGGGACTTATGGGAAGAACGTGAAATTCTTGTCCGGGTTTTTTGAATGGAAATACTCATTGGTGTATCCATCATGCTTGGCTCTGAGGTCAATACTCCCAAAGGTCACCCAAAAGGATAAAATGGTAGCTTCCATGGGAGCTACTTTTCACAAAAAAATTTCTTCAGTATAATCACCAATAAGCAAGGGAAAACACAACCTTTTTATGTACATGAATAGCTCCCTATGGACTCAACCAATGAAGGGGCATAAGGCCCTTGGGATGCGCTCCACCTTTGATAGAGCCATTTTATACTCAATCTTATAGTTTTAAAATTGGGTGTTAAATTTTTTTATTTTTTTATAAAAACCCCAAAAAGGAAATGGTACTTTAATTCTATCATCGTGATAAATCAGGTTAAATGGATTCAAGGATCCCAAATTTCCCAAGTAAATTAGAGAAGCCTCTACAATTTGGGTTTTAAAAAGAAAAGGGAAAATTACACCACCGGAGGAAGCCCGGTTTGAGGAAAGGGCCCCAAGGTTCAAACCGGTTTACAAACACTGGACAAAAGGCGAAAATGAGGACTTTGAACAAAAAAGAGAAAACGTTTTTGGGGCAGGGCCGTGGTGGAAGCCGTAGAGAAACCGTGCTTGGAGCCGGGGGGGTTGGAACTAGGTGTCCCAAAGGGAAAGAAGAAAGTGGGAAAAATAAACCCCGATGAAGGAAAGGGCTTAAAAATCTAGCCGTTTTTAAAACCGGGTACACACTGGACACGGAAAAAAGACTTGTAGATTATGCACAGATAAAGGGCCCCACGACTTGAAATCTGCCAGTGTTTTTAACCTTTGGTACACACGGGGCTCGGATGAAGACTTAAAAGGAATTTTCACAGGGGAGGGGCACGGTTTTTACCCACGGGCCGTGTGGGGGGGCGGGGCCAGGCAACAAAATCTTCACTTCCCCAAAACCCTACTTGGGAAAAAGGGAAAGAAAATTTTCGTATCTTGCAAGCAAAAGACACATGCTATCTCCCTAAAAATTTAAAAAATAGAACCAACCCAAAAGGGTTTTGGGCAAGTTTTTTAACTTTTGGAAACCCTTTTGGGTCTTAAAGAACCTTGGATCATCTTTGGGGGCAGAGCAGGCCCAAACGGGTTTATCATGTCTTTTTTCTTTTTAAAAATTTGTTTTGTTGATGAAAAGAGTAGCCAAGCTACTTTTCTAGCCCCAAAAGGGGCATAGAAGTTTAATTTTTCCCCGAATTGTGAAGTCTAATTGACTTGTATTTATTTTATTCTTTTCTTTTTGGGATTCATATATCTTCAAAAACGTTTTTGGGCATTATTATCTTTTTTGATTGGTATGAATAGAGCTCTTCTACTCAATTAGCAAGTTAATATATTGCCCAAATACACGTCAAAAAACCTTAAAAATTTTTTGAAATTTTTCTAGTCCCTTTGTGATTTCAATAACATGTTTGGTTATAAAAGAGATATCAAATTCAAAGTTAAGGGGGTGTATGATCCTGTTTAAATAGGTTATCTTAAATCTACTGGCATGAATTAAATGGTCTCTCTAGATCTTAAAAGCTATTGATAGATTAAATCCTAAGCGCTTGTCTAGGGTTTGTTTTTAAACAATTTAAAAGAAATAATTAAAAAGCGCTTGTCTTTGTTAAACGAGGAAGTAAGGATAGAAAAGGTTTTTTAGGGGCTTGTTAAAACCCCAAAAAAAATTTAAACCAAAAATAAGAATAGAAAACATTTGCATCGATGAACAAAATTTCCCAGAAAATTTAAAATATCTTGATTCCTTTGGCTAGGGTTTTAAATTTAAAATCCGATTTTCTTACTTTGTTTTAAATTTTTTTATTCACAAACAAAACCCCCCCCCCTTTTTTTTTCCCTTTTTTTCTCCTTGAATAGAAATAATTTTAAAACCCAAACTATGTGGATTCGACCCTAAATCACCACTATATGCAAATCATATAATTTTCTAGGAGTAGGTTTTATTTTTGTTGGATTCGACACCCATCAAATTTTGGTGGTTGCCGGGGGATTGGTTTTCAAATTTATTTTTTATTTTGTATGACTCTTCTTCTCAAGACAGGTGAACTAACTTATAATCCAAAAAGATTGGGAAAACTCTAAAGAGGTCGCGATTTTAAAAAACTAGATCATCCACTAGACTGAACTTAGCAGGATTTTGTTTGATTTCCCTCCCTTGATTCAAAAAAAAAAAGACTTTTGGCAAAACCCGAGAGAACAATTTTAAAAAAGGGGTTTGCTTCACCGGATTTGAATCAACAACCCTTTGCATTCACTATCCCGAACTACTGTGGAAAATTTGAGTTTTAAATCTGGGTTAATACATCGCTAAAACCCACCTTTCATGGCTTGAGAAAGAAATCCTCATAAGCATTTGAAAGATTTCCCCAAAAAAGTTTTTTTTAGTATGAGGGCCCCAAGGAATTTAAAACCCCCCCATCAAAAACAAGTTACGTGCTTTTTTTCCCTTTTCTTTTAAATTTTTTTAAAACTAAAGATTGGGTTTTTTTAATTTTCCCCCCAGTTCTAAACACCTCTTGGACAGATATTGGGAAACTCTTCTTGGACAAATTCTTCCCCGCTTCCAAGCCGCTAGTATAAGAAAAAATTTTTTGGTAAACAAAAAGAGGGAAAAAACCCAAAACCTCTTCATGAGTATTGGGAGAGGTTCAAACAACTGTGTGCAAGCTGAGCTGCCACAACATGAGATATTTGAACAACTCCTCTCCAATATTTTTAACAAGGCCTACTTCTCGATGGAGAGGAAGATGAAGGATGCTGCAAGTCTGGAGGCGCCATAGTAAACAGAACCCCTTGTCCAAAAGCTAGGGAATTGATCTCCATTATGGCTGCCAAATTCGCAAACAATTTGGGTATAGTCATGATACACCTTCAAGGAGGTGAAATAGGTGTAGTGTTTTTCTAACCTTGAACATCAAATTTTCTAATCTTACTACTCCCTTGTGCAGCAGCTAGCTCTTGGAAAAACCCAACAGGTGAAAAGCTTGTGGAATTTGAGCTGCTCCCTAGTCAATCCGACCGACATGTGCCCCACAATTGCAAGATGACAATCATGCACACCGCCAATGCTGTAGGCGGATTCCAGGACAACCACAGAGGAAGTTGATCCCTATTCAAATACTTACAATCCCGGATGGAGGGATCAATCCTAACTTCTCCGATATGGCAATAAACACTCAACATATCCAACAATCCAGCCAAAGCCAGTCACACCACAAACCCAAGCACCTTCCACTTTCAGGTAATGCCCCCTGAGGATATATTTTAAGCTCTCTAGCTGTGAATACCAACAATTTCATGAGGAAACAAAGCAAAAGCAATCAAAACTTGGAGAATATGGTAAGCCAACTTGCTTCATTCATCATCCGAAAACTGGTTAGAAACTCAAGGTTAATTTTACCTTCTCAAACTATTACAAACCCGAAGCAAAGCGTTAAAAATTGCATTGACCTAGAAAGTGGAATGAGAAATTGTAGGGATCAAATAAGAAAGGACATAATCCTCTAATCTTGAGGAAGAGAACTAATAAAGAAAGATTTCGACTGCCCGAGCCAGTATGTCGACCAATTAGCAAGACTCAAGTAGCCCATCGAAGGTCACATTAAATACCACCGTCCTTTCCCTCCAGATAGCGGAAATCCAAGAATGAGCGGATAGAAAAAGAGATTCTGGAAAAACATTTCTAGCAAAGTGCCGAGTTAAATTATTCCTTTTTCTTGATGCAATAAAGCAAAATACCACAATACCCACGCTATGCTAGATTTCTCAAAAACTTGTGCACTAGACAAAAGAAAAGCTAAAGTGGTTAATTAAATGATTAGTGTTGGAGTTGAAAATGATTCAGCTATTATTCAGAAAGAGCTCCTCCCAAGATGTAAGGAATCCCAGTAAGTCACCAAATCCTTGCAAAATAGGGTAATCTTGGAATCGTTAAAGCCATTGTGAATCTAGGGAAGCTTCTATCAAGTGTCATGGCCTTTGTCCCCTGTTTAACAACGTTTAAATGTTGGTCCTTGAAATGAAAACGTGTATTATTAGTTCAACTTTCTGATATTTCCATGTTTTATATCCTGAGTGAGTTCTAGAGGATTTTTAGTTCAAGTTTAATGGGTAGGTTTTTTCCCTACTGATTTTTAATATGTGCTGTGACATGGGACGATAGTTGATTCTCATACTCCATCACCTGATATTTTAAGGCGACCATTCCTTAAGACTTCCCAAAAACTAAAATCGATGTAAATTGATGACACCCGTCACTATGGAATTTGGGTAGGAGAAGTGGATTAAATTTAACATTAATGATGGCCACATGAAACATCCTAAAGATATCTCACCTGTTTTTTGATACGTATGTTATTTAAAAACCCATCACCACATGCACTAAGGCTGGAAATCAAAATCCTTATCCGAAATATTTTTAGCTAGTAACGTCTAGCCAAAGACGTTAAATAAAGGACGCTTCATGGATGCAACCCTATGTAAAAAAAAAAAAGATTTGTTTTGCATTGAGATTTGGTTTTGTTTTTAGTTTAGGTTTGTTTTAGTTTAGTTTGTTTTTGATTAGTGTAGTTTTTTATTTAAACTCTTGGATCATTGCAGCAATGATCCACAAAATCAATGAAACACTTTTCCATAGCTTAAAGGGAGCAATCCAATACCATGGAGTACCAAATTTCCTTCTCTTATTCACTAAATTTCCTTTGGTGTTGTTTAATTCCTCTTCAATTGTAGCTTGAAATTGGAACAGTGAGGACACTGTCAAGCTAAGTGTGGGTGAGAGGATATAAAATATAGAGCGAGGGATATAGAACTAACTTATACTCTGAATGTTGGTCCTTAAGAAAATTAAGCCAAAATTTTTTCAAAATTATAATGAAATCAAGAGTGATTGAACTGTAAATGTTTATAAAAGCAATCTACACAATGGAAATTGACTTGTTCAAATGCTTTACCCGCAACCCACTGCTGAGTTAGAATACATGGTTAAAATAAAGTAGTGAAATCTTAAATGAAACAAATTTAACCTATAATTAGCTTTAGAATAGTAAGACTAAGAGTAAGAAGTCGGTCCCTAAGTTGAAAAAATAATAAGTTACTTTAGGTTTAATATTAGCTACTGTATACTCTTTTGAATGTTGTTTGTAAAGCAATCATAACAACTTAAAAAAAAAAAAAAAAGAATCAAGCATAGCCATTACACCAATTATTCACATAATTGAGTTAAGAGTATCAAACTTGAATGATAGAGTGAGGAAGATCCATAGGGGTATCTCAAAAAGCCCGGTCACCATGAAGTGATTAGCTCGTGATGTGCCGACTCCAATTAACTCACTATAAACGATAAGGGCGAAATTAAGGCAAAAGTTCACAATGAAAGAACGGGCAAAAACCCTCAAAAACAGCTTGCTTTGAATAAAACAAAAGAACATGAATGTAAACATTCAATTGAATTAAAACAAGACTATAAAGGGAGAAAAACTATAGAAAGAGTTGAAAAACTAAATATGCTTGATACTTTATGTTGCAATGATTATATGATTGCTATGTCCAACGAAGTTTAATTGGGTGTTTTTTTCCTTATTTGGATTAAGTATATAACTTTTGGAATAAAAATTCTTTGCTAAACATGAGGATTAAAGTTTGGTTTTTGTTTAGATTAACTATTGAATTTGTCAATAGTAATTTTGATCACAGGAAACCAATTGGTTGAAGTAGTAGACATTAAAATTACTAGTCATGAATTATAAAATGAATGGAAGCTTGGAATGATTAAAAGGAAAGTTTGTATAATCTATGAACAGATTTCTCAACTGATTTGATGCAATTGCTTGAGGACAAGCAAGAGTTTAAGTGTGGGGGAAAATGAATAGAAGCCATTTTATAACTCAATCTATATAGTATAAATTTGTGTTAAATTATTATGATTTTATAGAATCATAAGGAAATGGAAACTTAAATTCTATCATCGTGATAAAACAGGTTTTAAATGAGTCAAGGATGCCCAATTCCAATAAAATTATAAGAAGCCTATCTACAACTTGGGTTCAAAGACAAGGAATTACACCACCAGAGGAAGCAAACGGTTTGAGGAGGCACTGACAAAGTTCAAACCTTGTTACACACTGACAAAAAGGGCGAAAATGAGAACTTTGAAACAAAGAGGAGACAACGGCTTAGGGCACGGGCCGTGGTGGAAGCCGTTGGAGTAAACCGTTGCTTGATCCGTGGAGAAATCTAGTGAGTGCCAATTGGAGAATAAAGTGAGTAAGCATCAAACCAGAAGAAGTCACTGCTTGAAATCTAGTCGTGTGTTGTTAACCCGTTGTAACCACTGGACACGAATTAAGACCTATATAGATTATGCACAGATTAAGGCACGGCTTGAAATATGCCGGTGTGTGTGAACCGTACATATACAAACACTAGGCGCGGATGAAGACGTGAAGAAATGCAACAAGGATGGCAAACGCGGCTTGACCAACCGGCGTGTGGTGGGCGTGCCATGCAGACGAATCATCACTTCTCGAATCTACTTGGAAAAGGAAAGATATTTTTCGTATCTTGCATATCCAAAGATCACACGCTATCTCCCTAAACAAAATAAATAGAACCAACCCTAAGGTTTTAGGGACAAGTTTTGAACTTTTTGAACTTTTTGGATTCCTTTGGATCTTAGGAAGAACCTTTGATCATCTTGGAGGCAAGAGCATGCATCGGGTTCAAATCATGTCTTTTACTTTTTATTTTCGTTTTGTTGATGAACATGAGTAGCTAAGGCTACTTTTCTATAGCCAAAGGGTCATAGATGATTAGATGTAAACCCAGTTGTGGGCTGAAGCAACATAGAGGCGACAGCCTGCATCAACCACAATCAAACAAGTCTTTCCCTGCACCATGCCCTGATTTGAAAAAAAATTGTCCCTCTAATTAAGAACAAACTCCATCCCTGCATAACCATTAGCATATCACCCTGTACTTGGACTCGCTATTAATGCTTCATCTTCTTCTTCTGCCTCAGTACTCCTTTTGTGTTCTTCTTCCTCACTCTCAAACTTTGTCCCCTTTGATGACCATAACCCTTTTTATTAGGACCATTGAAAGCAATATGGCTCGTCTAAACACCACTTTTGAAAACATTTTTGATATCCCTGCACCTCTTATGTTTTTTTTGGTCAACAGATCTCACTAACAACTAACTCCTGCTTTTTCTTTTTTTTCCCTTTTCCTTCCTATCCTTCTCCCCTCTCACCATCAACTGATTTATGGTTTGTTTGGATATGATTTCTGTTCTGATCTCGCCATCTTATGATCCCTCCCGCCTACTCTAAAAGCCGGCTCTACATGACTGGCAAATTTAATCACATCCTCAAGATTCTGGTAATGCGTAGAGTTCCACTACACTGGCAATATGAATCATCAAAACCCATAGAAGGAAACGCGCTAAGGATTCATCAAATGTTTCCCATTATCACATCTTATCTTGCCACTAATGACTCAAACTAACTTTACATACTCTTCTATGCTCTTCTTAACTCCCTGCCTCAAGTATTGCCACTAAAAACTCCCATCAGTACCATATCTCCTATTTATAAGTTTGGCAACAAATCCTGTGGTCTCCATCAACCTTTTCATCAAGGCCAATGAACACACTTTCACCTCATCATCCCTATGTCCTCTTAGCTTGTAAATTGTTCCCCCCACCAAAACCCTAGCAATATTCCAGAGAATGTTAAAGACAACATCTTCACCTTCATGCACTCATCCCACTAAAAAACAGTCAAACACCCTTTTTTACCCATAAACACCCAATCTAGGAATTCCCCCTGGTTTACCTAAATACCAGTAAAAGGTGGAATTTTCAACTTGATGTTTTTTAAACCCCCTTTGGGCCCATCAACATTGTTTCCTCCCCCTATTCCCCCCACTATTAGCACCAGAATTTACTACTTTGAGTGTCCCCCCTCCCCATTTCCTGCACCACTAAAGGCTTCTTCTATCCTTAACCTCCAATCTCTCCATAATCAACTAAAAATTTTTTTCCTTGGATTTGATTGAACTCAGCCCTAGGGCCATAACCTCCCCCCCCATAACAGCTCATTCCTATTGTTTTTTTGTTTTTTAACACCTTTCTTTGCGACGACATCTCGCCCTTCAATAGTCCCAATAAAAATTCACACAAAAACCCAATTTTCCCCAAAAACCCCCCCAAACACCAATTTCACAGCAAAACAAAACCCAACAACTGAAATTTAACAAAAAACCCCCCCAAATTTTCAACTAAAAAGCCCAATTTACCAATTCACATCAATTTCAATTCACAAAACAAATTTAAAATTTCCCCAAAACCAAAAAGCAGTATTGAATTAAAACAAAAATTGAAATTTAGAATCAATAGCCTTACCCCCTTTAACCCTTTATTGATCGAATCCTTCATTCTGAACCCTTACAATCCAACCTTCGCTCTGATAAATTTAAAAGATG
>JBBMOL010003261.1:0-17219 GCA_037954665.1 Laguncularia racemosa | reverse complement strand
TATATTTAACTTCCTTTCCCTTTCATGCATGTCTTCTACACCAACTTTTAAGTATTTCATCCTCTAAAAAAATACCCCCAGTATCTTCTCAGTCTCAATTCATAGAAGACAAGGAAAAATTAATGCCTATTCCCTTCCTAACAACCAACGCCTCATCATCACCATCCATCATCAACTTCATATCACTTTCCTCTTCAAATCCTCATTTATGCTTCAATAATTCTTCAATTCCGTCCTTTACTCCTAGCTTCCATGCCATAAGGGATTAGAGATCAATTTAAGCTTCAAAAATCTCTACCAAAGAAAAAAAAAAGCACTAATAACTTTTCTTTGTTCATAGATTTTCCCTTCACGTTTGTTAATTGGCTTTCCTTACACACTACAACTTGTTAATCCTCTTTAATTCCAAAAAATCTATCATCAAAGAGGTGAGTTCATTTAATCACCATGCAAGTATGTTTCCTGGTGTTCCATGGATAAAACTTGAGTGCATGTGGTTGTTTAAGCCTTTATTCCATCTCTATGTTTAGTCGTTGTTGGAAAAATTACCAATTCTGCATCATTATTTGAGTTTGTGGCCAATTTTCCTTGTTTCCTTGCTAGTGATGTATGATTCTAGATTGTATGGGCATGTATGTTGATAATTTTAGGTTTAATAGATATCTCTAATGCTTAGATCAACATCAAGTCGAATCTAACAACTACAACACTTAATATGTCAAAAACCTATTATAATTGAAAGTGACCAGTTTAGATAATAATTTGTAATATTCTTTTGATGATTTAAAGAGGAGAATAAGAAAGTCTAGACATATTTGGATTCCCCAACTATTAATACACTAAGAAATCGACAAAATTCTTAACACTAATAAATGTTACGATAGTAATTTAGGTAGAAGCTAAAATTAAAGAATTTATACTTGTATGAAATGTGCCCCTATATTATGTAGAAAATCTAACTCTAGCTAAAACATATGTTATCCAATAGTTATCAAGGTCTCAAAAGGTTAATTTGATTAGAAGAAACTTAAGTAGTGATAGGCCATTTTATATCAATCTTTATATTTATAAATTGTTTTAAAATTTATTATTGATTTTATGAAATTCATAAGGAAATGGTACTTTATTTCTTCATCGTGATAAATCAGGTTAAATGGAGTCAAGGATGCTAATTCAAGTATTTTAGAGAAGTCATCTACAACTTGGATCAAGACAAGAAATTACACCACGGAGGAAGCACGGTTTAGGCAGGGCCCAAGTTTAAAACCCGTTTACACACGGGAAAAGAAGGCGAAAATGAGGACTTTGAAAGAGAGAGACACGCTTAAAGGGGCACGGCCGTGGTGGAAGCGTGGGATAAACCGTGCTTGAAGCCGTAGTGGAAGCCAGGCCCAAGGAGAAGAAAGTGTGGAACATCAAACCAGATGAAGGCAGGCTTGAAATCTAGCGTGGTTGTAACCGTGCTACACATGGACACGGATGAAGACTTGAAGATTATGCACAGAGAAGACACGGCTTGAAATCTGGCGTGTGTGTAACCGTAGTTCACACTGGGCGCGGTTGAAGACTTGAAGAATATGCACAGAGGATGGCACGGCTTAACCCACGGCCGTGTGGTGGGGCGTGCCAGGCAGACGTATCTTCATTCCCCGAAATCTACTTGAAAAGGAAAGATATTTTGTATCTTGTAGCAAAAGATCACTGCTACCCCTACAATATAAATAGAACCAACCCTAGAGGGTTAGGACAACTTTTGAACTTTTGAAATTTAGAATCTTGGATCTTGAAGAAGGAAACGCGGAGGCAGAGCAAAAAACCCGGGTTCATTATGTTTCTATCTTTTATTTCGTTTTATTGATGAACATGAGTAGCTAAGTTTACTTTTTAGCCAAAGGGTCATAGATGTTTAATTCTCCAGAATTGTGAGGTCTAATTGACTTGTATTTATTCTATTCTTTGCTTTCGGGTATTCATATATCTTCTGATCGTTTTGTCATTATTATCTTTGTTGATTGGTATGAATAGAGTTTCTTCTATCAATTAGAAATTTAAATATATTGTCAATAGCACGTCAAATCCGTAATTTTTTTGATTGTTCTAGTCTTAGTGACGCAATAACATGTTTGGTTATAAAAGAGATGATCGAATTCAGTTATGGGGTATGTGATCATGTTTAAATAGGTTATCTTATAATCTATGGCTAAATTTGGTAGTCTCTCTAGATCTTAATGCTATTGATGATTAAATCCTAAGCGCTTTGTCTAAGGGTTGTTTAATCAATAAGGAAATAATTCAAAGCGCTTGTCGGAGGTTATCGAGGAAGTAAGGAGAGATAGGTTGTTAGAGCTTTTTAAATTAACCATAACCAATTTATCTGAACAAAAATAGAGAACATTTGCATCGATGATCAATTCCTAGAATTAAACCATCTTGATTCCTTTGGCTAGGCTTTTACCAATATTGATTTTCTTACCTTGTTTTTTTTTATTTGATTCCAAAAAAAACCCCCCATTTTCCTTTTTTTATTGTTCTCTTTAAATTTGAAATTTTCTTTACCATCCTGTGGATTCGACCCTACTCACCATTATGCAAATCATATAATTGTCTAGGAGTAGGTTTTATTTTTGTTGGATTCGACCCCCATCAATTTTGGCGCCGTTGCGGGGATTGGTGTCAAATTTTTTTCTATTCTTGTATGACTCGTTCTTCTCAGATAGGTGAATAACTTATAATCGGAGATTGAGAGACTCTAAGAGATTACGAAAAGAAGCTAGATCATCACTAGACCGAACTTAGTATCGGACTTATCTGATTCATCCCTTGATTCTGAAAAAGAGGTCGAATGGCAAATCTCGAGAGCCCTTTAAGGGGGAGTTGGCTGCACCAGTTTGTAAATCAACAACCACTTTGTATTCACTATCCCGAACTAGCTGTGGAATTCGAGTTGAATCTGGGTTGATACATTTGCTACCCACCTTTCATGGTTTTGGGGAATGAAGATCCTCATAGCATTTGAAAGAGTTCATTTAGTGTGTTTAGTATGGGGCCCGCAAGGAATAACCGCGATCAAATCAACCCTACGCGTTTTTCCCAATTTTCCTTAAGTACTAAAGCTAAAGATTGGTTGTTTTATTTGCCTCCAGGTTCTATAACCACATGGGACTGATATGGTGAGACTCTTCTTGGAAAAAATTCTTCCCCGCTTCCAAAGCCGCTGGTATAAGAAGAGAAATTTGGGGTTTAAAAAGCAAAGGGACACCGAGCTCTTCATGAGTTTTGGGAAAGGTTCAAGCATTGTGTGCAAGTTTGCCACAACATGGGATACCCGAACAAACCTCTCAATATTCTACGAAGGCTTATTTCCCGATGGAAAGAAAGATGTGGATCTGCAAGTGGAGGTGCCATAGTAAACAAAACTCCTGGTCAAGCTAGGGAATTGATCTCCATTATGGTGCTAATTACAAAAATTTGGGTATAGGCACGATACGTCTTCAAGGAAGGTAAATGAGGTAAGTGTGTCAAACCCTTGAACATCAAATTTCTAATCTTACTCCCTTGTGCAGCAGCTAGCTCTTGGAAAATGCAGCAGGTAAAGGGGCTTGGGGAAATTTTGCGTGCTCCTAATCATCCGACCGACATGTGCCCCAATTCCCAAGAGGGAAATCATGAACACGCCAATGTGTAGGCGGATTTCCGGGGACAACCGCAAGGAAGTATGACCCTATTCAAATATTACAATCCCGGATGGAGGGATCATCCTAACTTCAGATATGGCAATAAACCACAAAAATTCCAACAATTCAACCCAAGCCATCAAACCAAGTATACAGGCCCTTCATTCAGGTATGTCCCTTGAGGAAATTGTTAAATCACTTGCGTTAATACAAAACAATTTCAGGAGGAAAACCAAAGCAAAGCATTCAAAACTTGGGAATCAGGTAAGCCAACTTGCTTCAGTCGTAAACAGGTTAGAAACTCAAGGTAAGTTACCTTCTAAAACTTTTACAAACCCGAAGCAAAGGTTAATGCAATTACTTGAGAGTGGAACAGAATTGCAGGGATCAAAAAAGAAAGGACATCCGTCTAATTTGAGGAAGAGACCAAGAAAGAGACTTCGACTCCGAGCCAGCAGGGCGACAGATTGCAAGTCTCTAGATGAGCCATCAAAGGTACATTGATACCACTCCTTTCCCCTCGATTAGCGGAACCCAAGAATAAAAGCGGAAAAAAAAGAGATTCTGGAAACTTTTCGCAAGTCGAGGTAAATATTCCTTTGTTGATGCAATTAAGAACTACCGCGTTGCTAGATTTTTAAAAGACTTATGCACTAACAAAAGGAAGTAAAAGGCAATGAAAAGATAGTGTGAGGGGAAAATGTTTCAGTTTTTATTCAGAAGAAGTTTCCCTCCTAAATGCAAGGAACCCAGGTATGTTTACTATTCCTTGCAAAATAGGTAATTTGGAATCGCTAAAGCCATGTGTGATTAGGAGTTCTATCAATGTCATGCCTTTGTCTGTTTATCAACGTTTAAATGTTGGTCTTTTAAAGGAAACGGGTATTATTGTTCAACTTGTTGATGGGGTCCAATGTT
The DNA here is from genome assembly GCA_037954665.1 of Laguncularia racemosa. Taxonomy (NCBI): domain Eukaryota; kingdom Viridiplantae; phylum Streptophyta; class Magnoliopsida; order Myrtales; family Combretaceae; genus Laguncularia; species Laguncularia racemosa. Next base: position 12,627 of record JBBMOL010003261.1, on the reverse strand, counting down.
TATCAAAGGGGTTCTAGAGTGTTTTAGTTCAAGTCAATGGGTGGTTTTTCTGCTGATTTTTATGTGCTTGACATGGACGATAGTGATTCTCATACTTCATCACTGATATTATTAGGGCGACCATTCCTTAAGACTTCTAAAACGAAAATCGATGAAAATTTGATGGCACCCTCACTATGGAATTTGATGGTGAAGTGTTTAAAATTTTAAACATTTATGATGCCATGAAACATCCTAACGTACTCTCCTGTTTTTGTTACGGATGCTATTAACCCATTTTCCTGTTTTTGTTGCGGTGTTATTAACCATTACCACAGGCACCAAGGCTGGAATCCAAATCTTATCCGAATATTTAGCCAAAGAAGTTACCGAAGACGTTAAAGAAAGGCGCTTCATCGGAGGAAAACCATGTAAAAAAAAAAAAAAAGTTTTGTTTTGCATTAGTTTTGGTTTGTTTTAGTTTAGTTTGTTTTGATTTTTAGTGTAGTTTTGAACTCTTTGGATCGGTGCAGCAAGGTCATATATTAGAGGGACACTTTCCAGAGCTTAAAGGGAGCACTCCAATACCAGGGAAGTACCAATATTTCCTTTCTCTTTTTCTAATGCCCTTTATGTTGTTAATTCCTCTTCAATTGTGCTAAATTAGGAACAGTGAGGACACTGTTCAAGCTAAGTGTGGGGGAGGGATAATAAATATTAGAGAATAGAGAACTAACTTATACTCTGAATGTTTGTCCTTAAACAATTTTAAGCCAAAGTTTTTCAAAATTATCATGAAATCTAGGATTGTATAAATGTTGTAATAAGCATCTACAAATGTGAAATTGACTTGTTCAAATGCTTTACTCACCACTGCTGTGATTAGAATACATGGTTAAAATTAAGTAGTGAAATCTCTAAGAAACAAATTTACCTTGTATTTAGCTTTAGAATTGGAAGTCTAAGAGTAAGTCGAGTCCCTAAGTGAAAAATAAACAAGTTTACTTCTAGGTTTTTATTAGCTACTGTATACTCTTAGAAGTTTTTTTGTAAAGCAATTTATAACACTTAAAAAATAAAAAATCAAGCATAGCCCTTTTCTCCAATGATTCAATAATTGAGTTAAGAGTATTCAAATTGAATGTTAGGTGAGGAAGAGTCCGTAGGGGTATCTCAAACCGGTCAAATTGAGTGATGAGCTCGGGATGTTGCCCCACTCAATGAATCACTATAACGATAAGGGCCCAAAAAGGCAAAAGTTCATGAAAAGAAAGGGGGAAAACCCGTCAAAATAGATGCTTGAATAAATCAAACGAATATGAATGTAAAAATTCATTGAATAAAAACAAAGATGTGTAAAAGGGAGAATATCTAGCAAAGAGCTTATACTATATTGCTTTTACTTTATGTTGCAAGGATTATATGTTTGTAATGTCCCAAAGAAGTTTAATTGGGTGTTTTTCCTTAGTGGATTAAGTATTTACTTTTGGAATAAAAAATTTTTTTGTAAATATGAGGATTAAAGTTTGTTTTTTTAAATTAGCATTGAATTTTTTTTCCCTATTTAAATTTTAATCACGGGAAAACCCAAAAATTGGGTTGAAGTAGTAGACTTTTAAAATTAAAAGTCATGAATTACAAAGGGAAAAGTGCTTGTAAATGATGAAAAGAAAAGTTGTATAATTTATGAAGATTTTTAAATTAAATTTGATAAATTTTTGGGCTTTGAGGACAAGCAAGATTTAAGTGTGGGGGAATTTAAATAGGGGCCATTTTATACTCAATCTTTATATTTATAAATTTTGTGTTAAAATTATTATTGATTTTATAAAAATCTTTTAAAGGAAAATGGTACTTTAATTCTTTTCATCGGGGAAAAAACCAGGTTAAATGGAGCCCCAAGGATGAAAATTCAAAGTATTTTAGAAAAAATCATTTTAACAACTTGGATAAAAGACAAAAATTAAACCCCCCCGGAGGAAGCAGGGTTTTTAGGCACGGCCAAGTTTCAAACCGTTTTTAAAACATGGAAAAAAGGCGAAAATGAGGACTTTGAACAGAGAGAGACACCCCTTAAAGGGAAACCCCCGGGGGGTGGAAGCCGTGGGATAAAAACCCTGCTTGAAGCCGTAGTGGAAGCCAGGGCCAAGGAGAAGAAAATGTGGAACAAAACAACCAAAAGAAGGCCAAAGGCTTAAAACTAGCCGTGGTTTTAAGTGCTACACATGGCAAAGGGTGAAGAAATTGAAATTTTTGCACGACGAAGACCCCCGGCTTGAAATCTGGCCGTGTGTGTAAACCCTAGTTTACACTGGGGCCCCCGGGTTTAAGACTTGAAGAAATATGGGGACAAGAGGAAAAGGCAAGGCTTAAAACCCCCGGCCCTGGGGGGGGGGGTGCCAGGCAGACTTCTTCACTTTTTCGAAATTAATTGAAAAAGGGAAAAAAATATTTTTTTTTTTCTTGCTAGCAAAAGTCACTTTCTAACCCCCCCAACAATTTTTAAAAAGAACCAACCCTAGAGGGGTTTGGGGCAACTTTTTTAACTTTTGAAATTTAGAATCTTGGGATCTTGAAGAAGGAAAGCGGAGGCAGAGCAAAAAAAACCCGGGGTTCATTATGTTTCTTTTTCTTTTATTTTTGTTTTATTGATGAACCCTGAGTAGCTAAGGGTACTTTTCTAGCCAAAGGGGCATAAAATGGGTTTTAAATTTTCCACAATTGGGGAGGTTAAAATTTTTTTGTTTTATTCTATTTTTTTGGGTTTCGGGGATTCATTATTTTTTCTGATCGTTTTGTCATTATTATCTTTGTTGATTTTGGGATGAATAAGTCTTTACTCAATTACAAGTTAAATTTTTTTGTCAAATTGCACTCAAAATCCGTAATTGTTTGATTGTTTTTAGTCTTAGTGCCCCAATAACATGTTTGGTTAAAAAGAAATGATCGGGGGAAATTTATGTTAAAGGAGGTATGTGATCTTTTTTAAAAAAAGGTTTTTTTTTCTTATAATTTTTAACCTTGGGGATGGGAAAAAGGGAGTCTCTCTAGATTTAATGCAAATTTAAAGATTAAAACCCCAAAAACGCTTGTCAAAAAGGGGGGGGTTTTTTTTAATAAGAAAAAAATAATTCAAAGCGCCCTTTTCGGAGGTTTCGAGGAAGTAAGGGAGTAGGTTGTTTTGAGCTTGTTAAAAAACCATAACCAATTTATCCTTTTTAAAAAGAAAAGAGAACATTTGCATCGGGTTTAAACAATTCCCAGAATTAAAAAAACCCCTTTTATTTTTCCCTTTTGGGTTTGGCTTTTAACCAAATCTGATTTTTTCTTACCCCCTTTTTTTTTTTATTTTTAAAAAATTTACAAAAAAAAACCCCCCCCCCCCCCCCCCCCCCCCCTTTAGATTGTAGGTTTTAGATCTACACATGAAATCGGGCACTTGAACACCAATAAGAAAGTAAAAGTAAATATGACACTCTCCTAGCCCTTGAACTAAAATACCCTTTGTATACTCATTTTAGATCGTAAACCAATACAAAAATTTAGCTTGTAATTTTTCTTTCAAAAGTGACCCTTAAATTTTTGGATCAAAGAAAAACAAAAATGTGGGCAAGTACCTTAAAAAGTCACACATAGAAATTGTTTGCAAGTATTTTGCCCCCTTAAGAACATTAGAGTGAGCATAAGAAATAAATTAGAAACTAGAAATATAGATCTTAAAATGCCTACTTATATATATGATTTCGACTTAAATTGACTAAGATATGGTTGGTTTAAGTTGAATAAAAAAATTGAACACTATTGGACTTTTAGTTTTCCTTGAGCAAAGTTCTCCCTTTTAACCACTTAACTTATAGCTTGAGATATTTTTTTTCAACAAAACCTAAAACTTTCTTATTTTACCCTATAAAATTATGCTTTGAGTACCTTAAAACCATATGAGTCTAACTTAACCCAACATTAAAACATTTATAGCACTTGGTAGCTGCCTTAGGACTAAAACCTCTTGATGAGATCCATTGAGTTTTTTTCAAACCTTTAACCTAGACTAGATTTAAGCTAGTTCTTTGAAAACTTGATACAAATATATCAATACAAAAGAAACAAGAGTTAGAGACTACTTTAGAGATATGTGAAACTTTAATAGTTAGTAATGGTTACACCATGACTAAGTGATTAATGGTGATTGAATTGACTTGGAACCTATTCATTTGAGGCTAAATTGGGTGAAACCTTTAGTATCTTAGCCCGACCTTGTTGTGCCAAACTTAAGCTTGAAGTAGAAAGATAAATTAAGCACAAATAAAACACAAACTAAGCAAGGACATTGCTATTTACTCATATGACACAACTACTCAATACATTTATAGTGGTAAACTTATAATTGAAGATAAAATGAACTACTTATAGAATAAGATAAGTATCATGTAGCATTGGCTAGTCCCTTTTAGCCTTTTAATTATTGATTATATTTATTCATATCCTAGGAGCTCTTCATTATTCAGCTATTGCTAAATTCAATATAAAGAACTATCACCTTCATTGATTCCTATATCAAGGATCCCTCTAATGGCTTTACTACAACCGGGCCCTAGGTAAGTGGATACTTTATGTTTATCATGTTGTTTGTGCTTGCTAGGATAGTTTGGCTAGTTATCCTAAACATTTAAACTGGACTATGTGTGGGGATATTAAGGGATTGAATGTATGTGTTTGGATGGTTTCCTTGGTTGTGGGCTTGATAAATAAAGAAAAACTATTGCTTGTTGTTTGACTTAAGTGCTAGCAGTATATTTGAATTGCTAATTGTCTATCTTAATTGTTTAATCACTTGTAAACTAGCTAATTAATGATATGACTTAATTAATGATCTATCATGCATAACATGTGTATTGCAAGTAAGAAGACCAATAGCACTACATGATCACCTAAAAGGTCCTTTGGTGGTGATTCTCCACATGATGTTATCTTGCCTCAAACTTTGGAAACTACTATGCATCGAGAGAGGCCTTTCATTAAATTTGGGGGTCTAATAGTCAAATAAAAGGTTACTATTGGTTAAGGATAGGGTAAGATTGTTAGTCAAGCTATTTAGCTAAGGGATGAGGAGGCTATTGTCATTACCATGTATGTGAAGGTTAAATGATGGGTTGCACCCCATCGATTCACTAATAGACATAACTGTTGTGGGTATGAGTTTAGGCAATCGGTCCTCACTAAAGAAATTGATTTGTTAAGATTTAAAAGTTAACAATCGAGGCTATTGAGAGAGCTATTAGTTCAAATTGGGAATTCCCACTATCAAAGAATATAATAATGAAATTGAATAATAATTAGTTAATTACATTAGCAATTTTGGGGGGATTCAATATCCAATTTACACTTTTAATGATTGTTGTTTTCTTTAGTTTACTCGTTGTTTAATTTTACTCTTTCCCAAATCAATTTTTTAGATTAGATAATAAGAAGAGGGTAATTACTAATAATCTTAGTCTCTATAGGATCAACACTTGATATCAATTTTGACAATATTATAGAATTAATAGGTGCACTTGTCTATTAGGTTTAAGGTAGTAGGATTAGACCAATATTAGAGAGAATATATTTTACAACACAATTAAGATATTTAACGATTTTTGCAAAGGTTAGTATTGTTATGCCCAACATTGGATATTGATATGATCAGATATCACAAGAAAAAATTTTTTTCATTTAAATTTACGACACTATAAATGCAAACAGTGAGAAAATCACAATTGGACAAAGATGATTAAGACACACAAAATGCCACTAAAGAAAAAGATCCAAACACAAAAAACTAACTTTATTCAAACTCCAAAACTAAATTTAAGTTGTATTCATCATCAAAAGGCTAAAAAACAACACACTACAATACAAAACTAAGAAATGCAACAAGATTATCATTACTTGAGGATTAAAATTTGTTTCTTAAGTTTGCCCTCTATTGCATATCTAAGCAAGTTTATACATACACACAGATGTGAGATTCTGTTGAAAAACTTGGTTATACAAGAGATTAGGTTTTTAAAATGTAAAGGGTCTATTTGTTTGTTTGTGCATTTTTAAATTGTTGAACTCAAAGCGTAGAAGTTCATTGACCACTTTTGGTGGTTTTATTAATATGATTACCCCTCAAAATATGAACAAAAGAGGAAGGATAAAAAAATCAAACCTGATTTTTGGACTAGTTTATGCTAGTTGCAATTGATAGAGTGTAATGACCTAAAGTTTAAGAAAAGTTATATTAAAATAAGTGTAATAACAATTATTTCTAAGCTAGGTCGTAAGGAAATCACTTTGTAATTCCAAAATTTTAGTAAAATGCTAATAGTGAGAAAAAAAATTATCTCCCGCGTTGCCGACACTACCCCTCCCACGTGGTCAGAATGGTAGCAGTAGCAGCAGTGAGATCAATTAGTCGCCTCCATCACATCGCCTGCACCAAGTGTATCATCTGTCTTCGCTTTTCCCCCATCCCTTACTTCTTCCTTCTTTCCTACTTTCCCTTCTTCTTCTTTTTCTGGTGGCTTGTCCCTCCCGCTCAGGCGCAACCTTATCTTCTTCCTTCTTCTTCATTCCTTCCTCTTTCCTTCTTCTCTTCTCTCGCCTCTCCTAGACTACGATAGAATCCCTTTCCCCATGACTGCACCATTCCTAAATCAAAATCACCCACCTAGTTCACCTAAGTTGACCCCTTACTTCTCCTCTTACACCTGTTATGGCTTCATTTAGTTCCACCGATGAGGAAAAAAGCAAGCATGGTTTAGGGAGTTAGGAGTGATCTACTATAAAACCGCGTGAGGGGTTGAAGTTTAAGTCTAAAGGAGGCCGGCCACAATCCTAAGAGCGCGTTGGTGATCAAAAAGTAAATGAGTTGCCACCTTTGTTTCCAGCTAGAAATTTTTACAACTCAGGTGATTCCATTGTTATTAAATAGCTTTGATGATTTCTTATTGTTTGGATGGTGGATTCAGCTTCTATCTATCTATGATCCCTAGGCTTGTATTTAGTTTTCACTCCCTTTAATTTATACATTAATGGAAGAAACACTTTGAGGAGGTCGATGAGTAAGAACGTCTTAATTCAATTTTGAAGACATAGCTAAATCATGTTGTGTCTTTAGAGGATTAGGAAGATGCTAGAGGGCTAAAAGTGGCAATTGCAGTTGCAACAAGAAGCAATACTATTGGGAGGGTGATGTCATACTTTAATAGAGTTATAAGGGATGAGAGATATAGGGATACAACCTTCATGAGGGATGATGCTAGTGCTGGATTGGTTGGATGGTAGGCAGGGACTTCAAAGGATCACTTGATCCATATGAAATAACCATTCATATAATTGTAGAGCATGGAACATATGTTGTAAGAGCTATGGTCTACGATAACTTGTTACAACGCTAGTGGTGTTCTGTTGCTTGAGGTTTTCCTTAAGGTTAACAAGAAGGGAGAATAAAAATAGCAGGTGGTGTATCTAAAGCAAGGTGAGGTCTTCGAGATTCTCCTTCACGATTGATAAAGTTGTAAATCAGTAGGAACACAACGGTAAGAATGGGCATCCTTGGATTCAGAGGGAAGGCTAAGAAGTCGATGTTAGCATTGATCATGTTATGTTGGACTTTGCTAGGTTCATTGGAGGAGAGAAGGCATATGATGCGATAACATCATTGTTGAAGATTCCATTTTAGATGAAGAGGTTGGAAACAACTCTTTCACATGTAAGATAGCCCATCTTGATGGTTAACATTTGCAAGGCTTAAGGAAGGATAAGGCCTTGATTTGGATAGATGTGTATGAGAAGCAAATTAGTACCCCTACGACAGTAGCTATACTTAAAGATTTAGTGGAGAAGTTGAAGATCGCTTGTAATTAAAGAAGCATGTATTTCACAAGTATTGACAATCGGGGTAAATTTTATTAAGAAGGCTAGAGTTGTTAGATGGTGATACTTGACATTGTAGAAATAAAGTTTTTTCTCTCAATAGTATTTATGGATTGCAACTTATTCTCAGTAGTTATACATTAAGAAGGTCTTGTGCTGTGTTTGGGAACATTTTGTCAACTGCACGTGTGGTTAATATGGCTAGACAAGCGACAACGATTCTATACATTAGGTAGGGTAGCATTGCTCTCCATCGAGAAGACTTACCCTTTGGTCGAGAGGACTATCAAAATGCCTCTATGGACACAAAAGACGCCATCTAACATGGCTACAAGTTCATACATACAGGTTAACTAAGCCTATAAATCTTTTGATCCCAAATGAATGGAAAGAGTCAGATCTTGAATAGCTAATTTATGAAGCACTAAACTAAAGATCCTTGTTGTTTCATGATTTAAATTCCCCAGAGTTCTCAGTATGATCAATGATGTGGAATTATTGCGGGAGCATGAAGCGATAATGTTTTTTATTTTGCCATTATGCTTTTAGCCAAAAGTCTATTGCTCAAGGTTTATAGATGAAAGCTCGGTAAAGTAGATTCTCAGTGAATGTAAGGGACTTCCTTTAACCCTCATAGCTATCGGATCATCCTTATGGGATCAACCGAGATGTACCGGTCTAGTGCAAGAACAAGGTTATCCAAGGGCGAGCCAATTGATGAATCCCATGAAAGCAAATTATTGGAATGAGTGGCAACCAGTGTACAACAATTGTTCAAAAAGGTTAAGACTTAAGAGTGCTTCCTAGATTTGGGTTCCTTTCCAGAAGATATGAAGATTCCTTCAGATGTCCTCATAAATACGTGGATGGAGATACATGGAAATTGATGAAGTAGAAGCCTTCGTCATTCTTGTAGAACTTTCAGATAAGAATCCCCTCACCCTAGTGAAAGAAGCTCAAGTTGGAGAGATGATACCAGTCGCTACGAGGTCTCTGTTACTCAACATGATGTTTTGAGAGACCTTGCTCTTCGTCTTAACAATAAAGTAGAAATCAATGAGCGTCGATGCTTGCTCATGCCAAGAAGAGAAGCAGGCCTTCTAAGGGAGTGGGAAAGAAATTCTGACCAACCATTCAAGGCACTGATTATATCAGCTCATACAAATGAGATAGGAGAAATGGATTAGTCGAGCTTACATTTTCCAAAGGCTGAAGTACTCATTCTCAAAATTTCAACCAACAATTACTTTTTTCCACCTTTCATTTACAACATGCTTAAGCTTAGGGCTTTAATTGTTATAAATCACGACACATGCGGTGTAGTCCTCCGCAACTTTGCAGGCTTCAACAATTTAGCTAACCTCAAAAGCCTTTGGCTTGAAGGGGTAAAGTGATTATATGTCAAAATCACTTAATGACGATTAGGGACTATGACGACCGTAAACAAGTGAGTGGAAAACTCTATGATATGTACAGTATTATGTTTATTTGTGATATGCTGTGTATATGTATATTTTATTGCTTGGTTATTGCTATAGTATTGTGGATGTTATTATTTTGGAGTTAAAAATGGTGTAAATGGGTTGAGAAAGTAATTTGTAAAGAGATTTAAAGTTGGATGATACGATGAATGCCATTTGGACATCACAAAAACACTATCCTAATGGTAAAGGAAACGAAAGGGTCTAAAAATTTAGATGTCACCATTTTGACAGTGGTGCTTAGCATCGTTACACCAATTTATCCCCACCAGCTTGATGCCGCGATTTCAACATTATTTTCTTCAACTAAGTTAATATATAAATCAACTATTCCTTTATATAGTTAGTGCATATGTATACATATTATGAGACAAACTATATCATTTCACATATAAATGGGAATCTAATTATGAATATATGTATATATGTTTGAACAAAACTATTTTTACCCCATATGTATACCTATGTCTATACATATAATTATATAAAGTCACAAGTATAAATTTCTGTCTTTTCAAGCTAATAAATAATTTCTTTTGCTCTTGGTAAATTCGTAAGGGAGCGTATTTTGCAAGCTTACCTACTTAGCCAAACTAAAAATATGTGTATATATATAAATAGGGTTAGATAAGATAAATATATATATATTTTCATACATATATATTTGTCGAGTCTAATTTTTGAATTCCCCATTTCCTAATCCGATCTAGACTAGACCCTATGCTCATCTAATGTAGATCTCGACTTGAGTTAGGAATTTCGTTTGATTTTTGGAGTCGCCACCCAATGTTGTTGGGAAAATTTGAATTAAGACTAAAGGAGCGGATTAGTTTAATTTAGACCATAGTCGTCGTTATTTCCTCTTCTCGTTTTTGAAAAGAGGAAAAGGGAAAGCCAGAGTTTCTAAGTCGGAGGCTAACCTATTAAAACCTTTACGGTTACCACCTAATCTCCTGAAATTGATCTTATTTAGAAATGTGCTTCATTGTGTTTCTATTACTTTTTATTATATTAATTCAAGAAAATGATTTTTTTATTTCATTTTATGGGTTGACCCGAATGGGTGCCTACGTACCTGCTACTCAGGATCAAACAAGCCGTAGTTCACTTTTCTGAAAAAATTTAAGTTTGTTTGTGAATTTTAGTTTTTTGAAATCGATTTTGATTTATGTTTTTATCATTTTTGGGATTTTTCTAAAAACATTCTAAGCCTAAGCTTTAATCTGATTTTTGAAAATGATTTTTAGTGAAAAACATTAATTTTTTTATTTATTTGAAGAAAATGATTTTTTCTAAATGCTAAACTCATTTTTTTTATGATTCTTTTATAATGTTTGAATTTTTTATGATTTTTATGATTTTTTATGAGTTTTATGATTTTTTATGATTTTTATGATTTTTTATGATTTTTCTAATTTTTCTGATTTTTTGATCTTTTATGATTTTATCCTAAGTCATTATCTATCCTATTTTGAAATCTAAAATTTTATTATTATTATCCTAATATTTTTTATTACTTTTCTACATTTTTATTTTCTTTATTTTTATTTTACATTATTAAAACCTAAAAAACCTAACTTCTTTCATTTTCCTATTTATTGCAAAATATAAACAAATAAATAAATAAGTAAAATAAAATAAAATAAAATAAAAAAAAAAAAAAATCCGGAAATTCGACTTACCTGGATCCGGGTCGGTGTGCGGGTCGGGTCGGTCGGGTCGAATCACTCGGACACGGTGGCGGGGGTTGCTCGTTCACGGCGTTCCCGGTGGTCATTCGTCGCGGGTGAGGTGTCGAATCCTAGCTTCTTGAGGGTGCTGAATCTAATGGTGGCGGTGCTCGCGGTTTTAGGCTCTTCTCCGATGCTCTCTGATTCACTCCTTTCTCTCAATTGTGATATGTGCTTTGGCTTCCTCCCCTCCTCCTCTATTTATAGGCACTTGAAATCGAGGCTGGATAAGCTCGGATTTCCACCGATCGAAGCTAATCGGATTTTTGGTTAAAAAAACCAACTCCGATTTGTGTATATCCATCGATTTGTTGCGATTTGATTCCAATTAGATAATGTTTATCTTATTTTGTTGAAGATCTGTTGGATTTGTGCAAAAATCGAATCGAAACGGCCGAAATACGAATTTTTCCTTCCGCCGGCGATCTCAGGCTCGAGGTAGGAGATGATCACACCCCCGGCGCGTGCGTTTCCCTCCAACCAATCAGATGCTGCACGTGTCCTAGGTAAATGAAAATTCGCAAAATGCGGAAACTGCTTCCCCCGCGTTTCGAACCATGACCGAGCCCCCCTACGCACGCCTTAGCCATGGTCCGGACCAGTGAGCTAGCCATTTTCCTGATTTTCTTTTATTCGCAAATTGCATATATGCAATGCGATTTTTTTATTTTTTTGTATTTTTTGAAATTTCAAAAATTTGTAAAAATTATTTATTATTTATTATTGCCTTTCTGAAATCACTTTCAAAATTGATGTTTTTTCCTATTTATTTTTATTTTTTGAATATTTTTAATTATTTATGCTAAATTAGGAAAAAATTGAAAAAATTTGGAAATTGATTATTATTGATTATTACTCCTTCTAGGGCAAAAAAGGGGTGTTTACAATATTTATGAATGTGAAATTTTATTTAAATAAGAATTATTGATTGTTATAAATTGATATCAATAGAGAAATTGTTAGATTAAGATAATGAAGTTGTGAATGAAAGTGCAAATTTTGATGACTTGGATTTAGTACTTGTGATTGATAATTATGTGATGTATATTGGTGGGCTTATTTTTACAAATTTTTGGATTCGACAATTGACTAATACAGTGACTCGATTGTTGCCGAAGATAAGAATAGTATCTTAATCCTAGTTAATTGGATTGCGATGAATCGACAATTTCTCGAAGTGGAATAATAATTGATTGTTTCTGTTTTGATTACGAAAATAGAAACTTGATGTCCGATAGCTTGAGTGGCAACATGATTGATGAAATTGGGTTGTAATATGCTACTATTGAGCTGGTTTTTGCATGTGGCTTGTTGTGAAATTTTATTTCCTTATAAGTGGTTTATTTAACCGATTTGTTTTATCTAATTGATCGCTTAAATCTAAATTGACATAATGACATTCGATTAATAAAAATTTTACATGCTTACAAGAGACATTGCATGAAAATTGAAGGCCATCACTGCTATAGAGCTTATCAGAAGTATTAGAGGTTATATTTCACTAAGTGGAACTACGTTACTGGGGATTGTGGGCC
>JBBMOL010003260.1:0-17221 GCA_037954665.1 Laguncularia racemosa | reverse complement strand
TGACCGATTTGTCCCCTTGCTTAGTGGCTCCAGTTTTGACTTTGATCTCATAAACTTGAGCAACATCATGGGCTTTTGAGTACGTGCGACGTAGGAAGTCCCATATCTCTTTTCCCGTGTTGAAAAACATGCAAGTGTCACTTATTGTGGGATCCATTGAATCCCATAGCCACGACATTATCATTGAATCCTCTTCATGCCATGTATTAAATGTGGGGTCATCCTTTGTTGGTCCAATCCCAAGAAGATGATTGAGTCTCCCTTTGCCTTTGAGATAAGTTCGAGCAAATTGAGACCATTTTAGATAATTCTTCCCATTGAATTTATAGGAGGCTCGGATATTTTGCAATTCTCCAATTTTTTGAGCATTATTGGAGTCTTCGGATGGTTTGGAGCTGTTAACAATTTCAGACATAGTGACCGCGAAAGATGTTCAGCAATTAAGGCTGAAAAATTAAGGCCGTTCGACTCAAAAAGATTATGAGTCTTAAAGAGCGTCTAAAGGGTTCAGCGATTAAGGTTGTTAGACAAAAAAAACGTCTAAAGAGTAGTAGCTATTAAGGCCAAAAAATTCAAGAAAGACATCACCCAGCAATGATAGCTTGCTCGGAAAAGAAAACCCTAGGAAAGGAGCCTAAGCTCTTATATCATTAAGAAAAATATGAAGGAGAAATTTTTCTCTTGTCATTCCTCTTTACAGCATCTTGTCTAATATAGAATATTACAAGGGATTAAAAAGGAAAACCTACAATTCATAGAAAGGCTATAATACATGATATTTCTAAAAATATCTTTTCTAAAAATAAACAAATCTATATTATTTACAGCTCATTTATTTCAATAATTTTTGTTGATTCGTTTGATAAAGAGGTGAAGTACATTATTGCATAATGGATATTTGGACCCTTTTACTCTATTTTACGCTACATGCTTAACAAAGAGACTGTATTTTCATACCCCTAGAACATGGATTGTGTATGAATCAACGAATCAGGACAAGTCATTGCTACTAGCAATTACTTCCTCTTTCATTACTCTGCATTTCTCTCCCTTGTTTGTCTTAAACAATGCCTAATCTTATCATTAAGCAAATAAATCAACGAAAAAATGAAATTTGTACCTGTGCAGTTGGTCGGGGACCATATATTGAACGGGAACCTTTTGTCTCAAGTACAGTGAAATAGACATCATCTTTTGAAAGTAAAAGGTGTGCACAATAGCATTCAAGAGGCTCCAAACAGCCAAAAATCATCTGCAAAGTAACCTCATGTCATCAATAAGTGGCAACAACATGACTCTGAAGATGGAATTTACCTCAGCTAACTCCTCAGCAGTCCACCGATTTATTTTTTTCAAGAAGCTCGACCCAAGCAAACTCAAGCAGAGTTGGGTCCTGCATGCATTTTACATATATGTCTTTATCTAGAACAAGAAGGCCCATCCAATTTAAAATGTATCATGTATTTAGCAAGAACATACCAAGTTATCCTCAGCTTTCTGAGCGAATTGAGGAATTTGTGTAGGATCAAAATTTTCTACACCCGGAACAATAAAAGTGATCTGCTGTGGTTTAATGGATGATGTGATACCATTCTGACATTTTAAGCAGACCAAACTAAGTTATAGAAGATATAAGTAGGTATAAGCATAAATCTTACAAGTTCAGACAGCTACTAAATAGCTGCATTGCAGCCTATAGCACAACCTGGTCAGACACCATCCAATTCTTCTTGCCATCAGGCCTCTGAGCAACAGCCAGCAATACTTTGTCAGAATCTTTTTTAAACTCAAGCAACAGCCCTTTTGCTAATGTGCGGTTAGCAAGCTTATCTTCTAGAAGCTCCCCACTTCCTGCAAGAGCCACTCTGTAGGTAATCAGCATTTCATGAGTTATACAAACTTGACTTACTAGTTATTACCATCTACCAGCAGGAACTCAAAGGCTCAACGAAGAGGATATGCAACAGTTAATATTTTTCATCACTGACATATTCAGTAGGGCTACCCAAGATGGAGGCATGTAAAGTCCACTAATTTTCTCAAAAGTGTTTAGCAATAATATAAAGACCACTCAGAAATGGAAGATCAAGCAGAATGAGTCACAAGAGAAAAAGTAACTTGATGCCTAATAACCTATGATTTTAAAAATAAACAAGGGACTAGGAGAACTGGAATGGTCTTCAACTCGGAATTGTCGGAAAATGCATTTAGTAGTTTAGCTATTTTTTGGAAGGCTATGAATATTTGAAATATGTATTTCTAGAATTAGGATATCAGTTTTCTGAAACCTCTTTGATTGAGGGATCTATCATACTATAGTCAACTCCTCTTTTATATTTAAGGCACCTTACGCATATTGATGATGACGCTGTACATACTTCAATAAATAGGAAAAAATTCTGCATCTTCCCATGGAATTAGAAATTCAAGCTCAATTTTGAGGCCTTAATTGCCAATCCTTTTTCTCTAAAGTCTTGTCTCACATATCTCAGTTTAAGCCTTTACATCCGTTCCCCCACTTTCCATTATCCTGGCCAACAACTACGTCTGAGATAGATGAGACTTATTTCTTACAACACTGGACTCTAAAGTGAACACGGTTAGCTGGCTAGGAAACTCAAACATATCCCACTGTTGTCCTGTCTGAAAGGAAAGAATATTTGAAATGACCACAACTGGTCCACATTCTAGAAAGGAAAAGAAAAACATGGCCACCTTTTGGAATGAGTGCATGAAGTTTGGGGGGGTGGTTTGAATGAACGGATGAAATGGAATCTATGATCATGGCATGGTTATAGAATTCAATGTTACCAAAAATCATTGGAACGTATATGTTCTGCCCACTGCAAAAGATATGTGGAAGTCATGCTGCCAAACCTACAATCCGAAATAGAGTTAGGCAAGAGAGATTGAAATTCAGAAACTAAGAAGATTTGAAATATTTCCTCAGGACTGAAATGGATTACTCAAAGCAGGGATCTTCATCTCTCAATAAAAGTACATTATTGATCTTTTTGAAAGATACAATCATGTAAGCCAGCAAGAATACCAATAGATCCCAACCACAAGCTTGGAAAAGCATACAGCGATGTTAGCATTGATAAAGAGGAATACCAAAAGGTGGTTGGGAGATTGATTTACTTATCTCCCACTAGACCCCATTTTGCCTATGTTGTTGCAGTATTCATGCACAAACCTAAAGAAGTTGGCTTATGGCATAATATAATGTGTGGTACTGTCTTAAAGGAACTCCAGAGAAAGGCAGTTTATTTTAATACAATGTAGGACATGTACTTGAAGCACACACCAATGCTGATTATGGTGGGCCAATTATCAACAAAAAATCTACCTCTAGGTATTGTATTGTTCTTAGGGCAAATCAAGTTATATGGAGAAGCAAGAAACAGGCTCTTGTGGCTAGGTTGAAAAAGAATTTCGAGCACTGACGTAAGGAGTTTGTGAGTTGCTAAGGATGGAGATTATATTGGATGATATGAAGATTAAGTGAGATGTTTCCATGAGACTATAATGTGATAATATATCAGCAATTTGTTTTGTTATAAAACATTACAAAATACAGGCACTTCATCAATGAAAAGATGGACCATTGTTTAATTTGTACACCTTATGTGTCCATTAACTCCCAACTTGTAAACATGTCTACCAAGAATTGAACAATCCCATTTTTAAAAAAAATTATTGCCGAGCTAGAATGGATAAGATCTATTCACCAGCTGAGGAGAGAATTTGCACCAGCACACCTCTGGAAAAAGGTATGCAGTGTTCAACATGCCAAGAACACAGACAAGCTTACAACACAGCATAACACATATCCAACACACCTAAAAGTGTCAAATTATTTTAATTTAAATGTCAATGTTGGAAACATATGTCCTACACCACATGCCAAGGACACTTCTATACAATTTACATTTTAGAAACTAATAGGACAAATAAACAAAATATCCCAGTTCCCCATATAAAACCTAAAAGTAAAAAAACATTTCTTTATGAATGTTTCTCTACCCTTTTCTCATTTCCCCAATTCTACACCTCAAAATAAAACCCTAAATCAAAACCTAACTTCCATGAGAGAAATTTGGATGAAGACACTAACATATAGTGGTGATATGCTCGTCAAATTTTTAAATTTTCATATTATGTACTTTCTTGATATTCAAGAACTAGGCACTTATAATTTTCGCTTCCATTTTGACACTTATCTATGGTATGCATCATTATATTGTATAGTTGATCAATTTTTTTTTTTGGATAATTAAAATTTTATTGAATGAAAGAAAAGTACAATCAGTAAGCAAATAATAAATTACAACATTGTGCTAAGCAAACTAAATGCTTCACATCGATGCTTAAACTACAATAGCTTAACATAGGATCGAATTTGGTGAGCTAACAAGCCAACCCCTAGAAGGATCTCCCCTAGTCTCACTTTGTTCCGGGCACGCCATATACAGTAGATTGATGCCGCTAATGAAGTCCACAAGTTCTGATGGGTCGAGGAATCCCCCAATGCCTCTAAAAAAACTAGTAACTCCCTATCAGCTGCTAGATGAAGCTGAGTATTGCAGAAAGTCACACACTAAATGCCAAACTTGAGCGTGTACGCGCATTTGAAAAATAGATGGGCATGGTTCTCCGAAAATCGGTTACAAAGAAAGCAGATAGTTGATTGCACTAGTCCCCAGTTATATACTCTGTCAATGGTGGAAAGTTTCCCTAGCCAAGCCAATTATAAGACAAAAGAGTGTCTAGGTAAAAAAGATTTGTTCCATACTACTTTTTGCCATGGTATGGTGGGCCCAGGAGAGTTAAGAAAACCATAGCCACTCTTAATGGTATACTCTCCTGTCAATGAGTGTATCTAGTGAAGGCGATCCGAAACTACAGCGTTCAGTTTGAGAGAGGGTGGGATGCAGATGCTAGTCCAGAACAGGCCATCAGGGATACAACATTCATTCCCATCCATAATGGAACAGAGCCTCGTAGTGTGAGGAAAACCTGTGCTACCCATAGCCCGAGCACTAAACAATGTATCAAGAGTCCTATGGGAGCCAGAAATCTACCCACAGCGATATTTCAAGACCATTGTGGGGTTCCCAAATGAAACAAAATCTTACCAAGCCTCTTAGCTTTAGCAGTTTCTTCCAAGTCCATGAGCATATGGTTGATGCTTTAAAGGACCAAAAGTTCTTGCCCTTTAATAGTGTGGAATGAACCCATTCAGGCCATAAGCTCTTGGTTCCCTCCTTACATAGTCTCCATATATGCTTGATTTGCATTGCCTTATTCCAAAGATGGATATTCGGGATCCCTAAGCCTTCATTTCTTATGAGCTTGCACACTTCCACCCATTTGACCTTAGCTTTTGTGAAAATGTATGGGCTGCCACTCTAGAGAAAATTCCTTAGTAGTTGTTCTATTCTTGAGACAACCGACTTAGACAGGAGGAAAACAAAGCACCAATAGACTTGCATAAAAAGTAAGACAGATCTTATTAATTGAAGCCTACCAACATAAGACAAGTATTTAGCCGTCTAAGAGTTAATCCGTGACAGAGTGCATTCCACTAACACCTCACAGTCTTGCTTTTTGAGCTTAAAGGAAATGAGAGGAACCCCCACGTATCGTACTGGTAACTAACCCTCACTGAATTGGGTGGATTGTAGAATGGCCTCTTTGGTGCTTGATGGAACATGAGAGAAGAAATTGTTGCTTTTGTTGTTGTTGACCGCCAATCCCAAGATGGTTTTGGGAGTTCTATAAGGTTTCTTTCACCAGGGATATAAGTTCAATGTTACCTTTAGCAAATATTAGGAGATCGTCTGCAAAGCAAAGGTGGGTCAATCTTTCAGCCTGACATCTCCAATGTAGTGAGAACCCGGATTTATAAATCAGCTTTCTCAACTGCGTGGAGAGAATTTCCATGCACAGGACGAACAAGTAAGGGGATATGGGATCCCCTTGTCTCAACCCTCGTTTACTTGCGAAGAAACCCACCATTTCCCCATTGAT
Organism: Laguncularia racemosa; assembly: GCA_037954665.1. NCBI lineage: Eukaryota > Viridiplantae > Streptophyta > Magnoliopsida > Myrtales > Combretaceae > Laguncularia > Laguncularia racemosa. Next base: position 11,188 of record JBBMOL010003260.1, on the reverse strand, counting down.
GTTGATGGAGTATTTGGGCGTAGAGATACATTGGCTGATGAGGTTGCAAAAATGAGGAGGAAATTTCATGGCCTTGAGCACCATTAGGATGAAGTCCCATCTAACTGTATTATAGGCCTTTTGAAGGTCCACCTTAAGCATACAACGAGGAGCACCCTTTTGAGAGTGGTCGTTCGCCATTAGCTCTTAGGCCATGAAAATGTTATCAGTTATTCTCCTATCTGGAATAAAAGCTGCTTGCTCCCTCCCAACTAGAGTTGGCAACACCGATTTCATCCTTGCAGCAAAGACCTTGGAGATCGCCTTGTAGATCACATTATAGCAAGCTATTGGCCTGAAATCACCCAGTTTAGTAGGATTTGCAACTTTGGGAACTAGGGATATAGCAATACTGTTAATCTCCTCTTAATCCAAAATACTGTTAATCTCCTTGAGCAGGTGCCCTGAAGTCAGGAATTCTCTAATTGCAACAATCATGTCAGCATCTATGATGTCCCATCCCTCCTTGAAGAAATGAGTCGAAAACCCATTTGGGCCAGGGGCCTTCCCATTCGCTTGCAATATGTAACCCTATTTGATCTCCTCATCCGAGAACGCAGATGTAACATCTATCTTGATATTAACTTAGGTTCTTAAATATCAAATACCACGTGTTCTGGCCATGTCAGTGTCCTGCTTGTTTAAAAACTAGTCATGTCTCATGTTACATTCCAAAAATAGAGCCAAATCCATACAACCTAGCTGAGGAGGAACATTAGAAATGCATTTGACAGGTTAGATATTTTTAGGAAGGCCATCTTAGATGTGTAATCCTAGAACTAAGAGATATTAGCCATGTGAAATCCATTTGATTCAAGGACTTGTTATAGGATAGTAAACTTTTCTCTTGTATTTATGTAAATAATATTAGCACTCATTTTCAACCTTACAAATTATAGATCCACCCCAAACATTTTTAGTATACAGCTGTCACCTTGGGAGGGTAATAAGGATTTACTAATTTGTGCACATGTCCTAAACACATCAAATGACCAAATTAACCTAATGAAAGCTATTTGAAAAAAAAAAGCCTAAATAAATCATGTAAGATATACATACCGGTGAAAAGCCATATACTTACAAATTTGAACCTGATATAGTTTGATGCTATAAGCCCAATAGTTCAATGCCATTGGGCATGTGAGGAAACTTAGAAGATCCAACGGAATTTAATAGGAGTCCAAGTGTACAATGAAAAAAGAAAGCCGGTGCTCTTGTGATTTTGAAGTTTATATGGGATGTCAACGTAATAGTCATGTTTGCCACTCCTAGGGTCTACTATACTTGCTACATATCTACCCTATGTATTTATATCATTTTTTATGATACCTTTGGTAACCAAATACCTTTTTGCAAACCGATGCCTAGACAATGCCAAAACAACATCAAAGAGAATGAGCCAACAAGGCACCTAGTCTTCATAGTGATAACACTTTTGAAGTCATCAAGATGTATGAGAGGTTATGAAGTGTATTTGCCATCTACACAATGTGAAAAAGGGAAGTGAGTGATACCAAGATATAGGGAGACAATGAAGATTGCATTAACATATCAAAACATGAAAGATCAAGAAGAAATCACTAGATAATGTACATAACAAATCGTGTCTATGATATAAAGAGAAAGCAATTATAGTCCAAAAACATTTATAGCCTTATTATATTTTTAAGCAATGTCAAGAGCTCAAGCACCATAGACAAGAACTTTTCCTTCATGAAGTGAACACTAGACAACATAACAACCGTACCTCAATTAGCTAATTAGGCCTCAAAACAATAAATCTCCTCTTTATTAATAAAAGTCTCAAATTTTTATATGCATAGCCAAGGAAATAAACCTCAATCTCAACAATTGCTAAGCTATACGTACTAAAACAGCTATGTCTGAAATGGTATGAACTAATGAATATGCCCCGAACCACCCTAAAAATTGTGATCACTGCATCAACAAGTTTTTTTTTTGTAAGTAATTAGATTAATAAGAGAGAATGTACAGCCGTTAAACGCGGTAACGGATTACAGCAAAATTTTGTACTAGAACTAGAATTTTACAAATTTTATGAAAACTAGTGTAAACCATCTCAAGGTACAAGAAGCTTAGAATACACTAGAATCTGTCTAGTTAAGAACATTAGCAAAGTTAACGGCAATCCCAGCCGAGTCGAGTTCCTTACTCTCCATATGTAGCATGCTGCTGCTATAAGTGCTACTCTCCATAATGGAGTCATAGGGTTGCTTCTAAGCGTTGGGTGTGTGAGGCTTGTGGTTGCATTTTGCCATGATAAGAAGGATATTGAGCATTTAAGTTCCATCAAAAACTGCCCTCCATACTTGTTTAGAGTATGTGCACTCAAAGAATAAATGTTCATGGTTCTCATTCTCACTTGAACATAGGCAACAAGTTGTCGAAGTAAATATTCCCCAACTATTGAGCTTGTCTAAAGTGTGAAGTTTCCTTTTCCAAGCTAGCCACAGGATAAATGAATGCCGTGGCATGAAATATTTGTTCCAGATCATCTTAGCCCAAGGACAATACCATTATGATTAGATAATGCCTTGTAAGCACTCTTGATAGAGAAGAAAATACATCCTTACTCCAGGTGAACCTATCAGCTTCATGTAGATTAGGTATCATATTTGAGGGTATTGTAAACCTATTCCAAAAGTTGTTCTGTGGAAATTCCCAATCATTGCTTGTATAATGAGCACAACCTAACATTCAAGGGGAACCTTGAAGTAGCAATCATTCTAACACTATGCATCAGGTTTAGAGGCCCAATTGGCAACCAAAAGTCTGACTATAGAGATATAGAAAGGCCATCACCCACTTCCCACTTAAATATGCTTCTTGCTAGCGGATGAAATTTCAACAATTTACCCCAACTCCAGCAATCATTCTAGCACTATGCATCAGGTTTAGAGGCCCAATTAGCAACAAAAAGTCTGACTATAGAGATAAAAAAAGGCCATCACCTACTTCCCACTTAAATATGCTTCTTGCTAGCGGATGAAATTTCAGTAATTTACTCCAACTCCATGAACACTTAAAGGGTCTTTTGGTCTCCCAGAATAAAGTTCCTCTAAGAAAGTTAGAATGTACCCATTCACCCCAAACACCTCTTACTAGTCTCCACATAAATGTCAAATATGTTTTAGTTGAGCTACTTTGTTCCATATTTCAAGTTTAGGAATGCCCAATCCCCCTTGATCAACTAGGGTATACACCCCTTACCATCTTACCTTGGCTTTCGTTGAAATATTGGGCCTCCCACTCCATAGAAAATTACGTATAAGCCTTTCAATAGAATCAACTACCTTTTTCGGTAGAATAAACATTGATGCCCAATATACTTGAATTGAAAATAGCACTGATTTGATGAGTTAAAGTCATCCAACATAAGATAGGAACTTAGAAGTCCATGAGTTGATTTTGGCCAAGACTCCATCAATTAGAGCTTCACAATCTGCTTGACAGAGTTTGGACGCTAGTAGTAGTACCCCAATGATAACATATGGGAATATCCCTTCTTTAAATTCCAACATCTGGAGTATCTGAACACTTTGCTGGAAGAGGTACATTAGATAGGAACACAAGGCTTTTATTGCCATTAACTTTAAGTCCTGAAATAGAATCAAATATTTTCAGAGATTCCTTAATCACTCTGACCGACTCAATATTACCTTTACAAAAGATCAAAAGGTCATTTGCAAAGCTAAGGTGCCTAAGTCGCTCTTTCTTGCATCTCCAGTGGTATGAGAATTTAGAGTTATCAATGAGCTGCTTTAATATCCTTGAGTATACTTCCATGCCAAGTAAAAACAAATACAGCGACATAGGATCACCTTATCTAAGACCTCTTGAGCTAGGAATGAAACCAACCAATTCTCCATTAATATTAAAGGAAAATCTAGGGGTAGAGATACATTGCATCACCAGCTTAATAAAGTGTGCAGGGAAGTTCATGCTTGTAAGTATTGCTTCCACAAAGCTCTAATTTATAATATCATAAGCTTTGTGGATGTCTACTTTCAGCATACACCCCAGAGCTCATTTGTTGTTGTGGTATCCATTGGCTAAATTCTTGGGCAACAAAGATGTTATCCGAGATACAACGCCCTCCAATGAATGCAGATTATTCTTTCCCCACTAGCAATGGTCATATCCCTTTTTTTGCCATGGATTTAATACTAAACTCCCAATTAGCAACTAATTCAACTTAACCCTATCTTCATTTTTTGATTTACACAAGTTTTTCAAAAACCCCTATTACCGACACCCCAAATTCCCCCCGCACAAAACTTTCTCATTTGTGCCACTTCAATGGGTCATTGAGACCTCTTATGTTCCATAACCTAAATTCTTTTAAATGATGAGATAGTGATTAAGTGTAATGCCCTAGATTTTTGTAAACCTTCTTTTTCTTCTTCTTCTTCTTCTTCTTCTTCTTCTTGCCACTTTAAAAAAATTTCCAAAAGTGAGAACCAACATAAGCTATGGGGTTTTTTTGCTTTTAAAATATGTAAAAGATTTAAAGTTGTTAAACCAAGGTATTTTTAAAATTAATATAACCATTTCCCTCTCAAACTTTGACCAAGTTTTTTTTTGTTTTTGAAAATTTAAAATGGTTTTGGGGCCTCCCAAAAAAAGGGGGTCCTTTTTATACCCAAGAAATCATCTTTTTTTTTAAAAAAAGTATTTTGGGGTTTTTGGGGCAATTTTTTGGAAATTTTTTCTTTTTTATGATTACTTTTTGGATGATGTTTATGTTTTGCATTTTTTATTATAGCATGCAACTTGGATTGTATACCATCAACAATGGCCCTTTTTTACAATTTTGCCCAGGAATAGGATCCCTTTGTACCCTTGCATCTTGCCCCATTTAAAGAATTGGTTTTATTTGCATCTTTCAAAAACCCCTTTTTGTGTAGCCCTTTTTTGGCCCTCTCATTGCAAAAATCGGTGGAGAAAATGGGGGAATAAAGGCTTATACTTTCCATATTTTGATACAAGGAGGTTTCATTGACTCTACAAGATGTTTAAATTTCATTTTAATGACCAAAAAACAATCACATAAAAAGAATGGATAAAGGGGCAAGTGCTTATTGGACTCATGCTATCTTAAGTAGGCCCTTAAGAAAGTCTTGGTTACAGCATTCTATCAAGCTATTACCTCTAGTTCTGATGATTGTTTCATGACCATCATTTTGATACATACAAGTGTAAAATTAAAGGTGCAAAGGTCCTTGTAAACAAATTATCAACCTTATCTACTTCATTTCCTACCATAACTAGCGGGCTTTTTAAATTGTAGGGGGCTATAGTTGAGGTTTTTGCAGGGGTTCCATGGTTGTATAGGGAACTGTGTTTATCCTACAAACGTCACTACAAAAAGAGATGGGTTTCTACTATTTTTTCAACAACTTGGCATGAGATAAATTTCCTTATATTGCTTGTGTATGAGTCAAATGTATATCCCACATGGTGACCATTAGCATATGGCATTTATAAGCTGATTTTAATATTACTCGGGTTCCCTACACATGTTTTCGAAGCAATATTAGGAGTCTTCAATTGATAGAAATTGGAGTCCAAATATGATACATTGATTAATTTTTTAAAAGTGTGAAAGAAAATTTATTTATATTTTCAAAAAGTTTTTCTTGGTGCAATTTTATAAAAAGTCTATTTAGTTGAGATCCTCGATGCTTTTCCCCCTTATTTATCATATACACATAAAAAAAAACCCCCGTTGATCCCAACTCAACCAAACATAAAAAAATTTGCCCCACGCAAATCAATTCTCGAAAATTGTGAATCTTGTTGTTTAGGGCAATTTACCCCTAGGTCGTATTGTCATTGTTGTGGGTCATTTTCTTTATGTTGTTGGCATGGTTTTTTGGTCTGTGTGATTAGTGGTGTTTTTGTATGGTGGTCAAATTGGCTTCATATGTAGAGATTAAGCAAGTGGGCTCTTATAGAGTATCTAACCCATCAAAAACATAACATTTACTTGATATAGTATTACCTTGTAGAGTTTGGGACAGATTTCAGGTAAAATGTTAAAACCTTATGTGATTTTAGATTGAATTCCATTACAAGGTTAATATTGATAGGAAATTCAAACCCATTAAGTCTTGCATGTTATTTATTTTTTATTTTACATTTATAAATGTATAATTCAAACTTTGTTAGTTTGATGGTATTATTTATTTTATAAGGTTTAGTAACTGTATTTCTTTTTTTATTGATTTTAAGAATCATTAAAATATAAAATTTAAAGTATTTTAATAAAACTATATTAATTTCACATGGGTTATAAGTTTCCCATTAGCTTAACGGACTAGAGGTATGAGATAACTGTTGGTTATTCTCTTTTTCCTTTTTTGATTGGAAACAAATAACCTCTAAATATGGTCCATGAATCCCATAATAAAGGAACAATATTATCCTACTAAATCGGGAACAATAATCCCACTAAATCAGGAATAATAATATATCCCACTAAATCAGGAAAGATATGTTCTAAATAATTCCTAATTTTGTGGAACAACTCATTGATGGAATGAGTTATAAATAGGAGTATACGAGGTCCCTAATCCTGCTCACCACTACAGAAAATACACCATCTATATTGAGTGAGTTAAGGTTTAGAAGCACCAACGTAACCGAGGCGTAACATCATTCTCCACCGAACAGGACACCTATTTACTTTGCAATGGCTGGAGGTATGTAAAGGATCTATTTTGCTTCCGCTACTGCATATGATTAAGTTTTCTATATGCAAGTTTTACATTTGGTATCAGAGCACTTGACGCCTTTGCCTTGCCCTATTGAATTCTGTGGAGTTTGGCTTTGGTTTTTGTTTGTCTGCTTAGCGATGTTTTTAATTTTCTGGTGATTGATGGAGATTAGAAATCATTAAGTGATGAAATTTTATTTCTCATGGCCTTTAATGCTCTTTGGGTGCGAAAATGACCTTGTAACATGTTCAACTTTTAGCTTCCCTTAGCATACTGGCACTTTTTTCCATGGATGAGCGTTAAAATAATGTCTCGAGAGCAATTAAAATTTTTTAATTTTTAATCTATATGTACTTGTTGTTGGAAGGTGTAAGTATGACATTTAGCAGAATAATTTTATATTAAAATTATTTGCATTTGTCAATGAATGAAATTTATTGAAGGGAATTAATCCCTTTAGCATGCTATGAACTTAATTTGTAATGTTACATGCTTATGTTATTTTAAGTGTGTAATTTATGGTTTATCATTATACATGCTTTATCATGAAATGTTGATTAGACAATATAAGAATATTAGAATTAAATTCATAGTATATTGCTTATGGTTTTGATACACGCGTGGAAATAAATAAATATACACGTCTGGCTGGAGCATGTACACGGTCGTACCTCTGGCCGTGTAAGCTTCTAGAAACATATCTGTTGTAACACACGGCCGTGCCTGGAGCCGTGTAACTTTCTGGAAACATATCTGTTGTAACACACGGTCGTGCCTGGAGCTGTGTGTGTTTCTGGGAGAGAGTCTGATTGGAGACACGGCCGTGCCTCTTGGCCATGTAGGTTTCTGACCTACGATGTCCCGCATTAGTTTTATGCAATGATTTAGTCTAAGGATTTAGTTAATGATTAAGTGATCCATATAATTTTAATGATTAGGGAGTAGCCACAGCATCCTTAATTGATTAAAATTATATATATTAAGGATTATTTAGGATCACATATTGAAAATAAATATTGTGTGGACAAAATATCAAATTATATTTTCAATTTACCTACAGGAATTAGAAAAAGGGAACATAATTTGATAGTTTTATTGTAAGTCTTAAGATGAATCTAATTGAATTAGAACTTTAGCCCACAAGCAAGTTTTATGTCACTAGATTCATATTCTATCATGATAATAAGTCTTAAGAAGAATCTAATTGAATTAGAACTTTAGCCCACAAGCAAGTTTTAAGTCACATAGATTCATATTCTATCATGATTTTACATTTAATAGTTTTATTGTAAGCATTAAAATGAATCTAATTAAATTAAAACTTTAGCCCACAAGCAAGTTTTATGTCACTAGATTCATATTTTTCATGATTTTACATTGGTAGAAGCATGTCATATATTGATTAGCCTCGAATTTTGAGCATGTTCATTTAATTATTGCAGCAATTCAACCTGTTAATTTTTCTGATATGCGATGTGATGTTCTCGAGCTCAAAGGGGATAACTATAAGGTTTTGAAGGAGAGGGTTCTCCTTCATTTGGAATGGATGGACATTGATTTATGCTAAAGGAAGAAGAGCCCCTGCAGTAATAGAAACCAGCACTTCAGATGCGATAAGTCTTTATGAAAAATGGGAGCGATCCAATCGCTTATCAGTTATGTTCATAAAGACTAAAATTTCTGCTGGTATTAGGGGCTCTATCGAGCAATATCAAAGGGTCCAAGATTTGCTGAAGGCCATTGATGAGCAATTTGCTACTTCAGACAAGGCAATAGCTAGCACCCTAATTATAGAGCTTTCAACTCTAAGACTCACCAATGTTAAGGGTGTACGTGATCATATCATGCGCATGAGGGATATTGCAGCCCAATTGAAGGCATTGGAGGTTGAGTTATCAGAATCCTTCCTTGTTCACTACATTCTTTGCACTTTACCTCAACAGTATGGCCCATTCAAGATATCCTATAACACACATAAGGATAAATGGTAAATCAATGAATTGTTGACCATGTGTGTTCAGGAAGAGAGCAGACTGCTTATGGAGGAAAAGGAAAAGGAGAATGTGAACTTTACTACTCATGGGAAGAGCAAAAGGAGGGATCAAGCCAAGGACAAAAGGAAAGGAAAAATCCCTCCCATAAAGGACATTAAGTCAGGAAGCTTGGAGTTTGCAAGCATACTCCGCACCATGTCCAATAATGTTCGGTTTCTCCTTTCAGCTACTCCATTCTGGTCTGGAGAGCCAGGTAAACTGTATTGGGCAACAATCCCATTCTCTTGAAGAAACCTCGCAAATGGACCACTCGCTTGTCCATTCTCTGTGTATCTACCATAGTTTTCTCCGCCTCTATCAGATCTCACGATTTTAATATGTTTTCCACATTGTTTTTCTACTTCAGCTTTAAATACCTTAAAAGCATCTAGTGCTTTCATTCTTGTTTATTAAGCAAGTAGAGATACATATATCGTGAGTAATCATCTATAAAAGAGACGAAGTACTTGTTACGATACGCATCCATGTCTGGACTACAAATGTCTGTATGTATGATTTCTAATAATTCAGAAACTCCTTTTGGCACCCTTCTTCCTGATATTAGAGCTGTGTGCTTTTTTTTTTTGTAAAAAGAAAAGGCACATGAAGAAACAGTGCACCAAGTTCATGCAGTGGCTTGATAAGAAAGGTTTACTCAACTTTCACTTGTTTGTTATGAAACCAATATGATTGATGTTAGTCATAACACATGGTGGATTGATTCTGGTTCTACAATCTATGTGACCAATTCATAACATAGAGGATTCCTTTTCAATTGCAAAATGTAACCACTACTTAAAATTAAGCTGCACGTCCACAAACTGTCAATCCTGATTTAGTAGATGTTGAAGTTCAACAGATACCCGAAGCTGTTGAACAACCAGTTGAACAATGTGATCCTGCCCCTCAGGAGAATGTTGATACAGCATTGAGAAGATCTACTAGAGTAAGGAAATCAGCAATTCCTAGTGACTATGTTGTATATCGATAAGAGTGTGACTACAATATTGGAGCCGAAAATGATCCTGAGTCGTTTTCACAGGCCATGAGTTCTAAGGATTCGAACTTGTGGCATAATGCCATGAAAGATGAGATGGATTCGATGGATCTAACGGAGTCTGGAATCTCGTCAAGTTGCCTGATGGTGTAAAAGCCATTGGATGTAAATGGGTCTTCAAAACTAAGAAAGACTCACAAGGCAACATTGAGAGACATAAAGCAAGACTCGTTGCTAAAGGATTCACTTAAAGGAAGGAATTGATTACACAGAGACATTTTCTCCTGTGTCTAAGAAAGATTCCCTTCGTATAATGATGGCTTTAGTTGCACACTTTGATTTGGAGTTGCACTAAATGGATGTGAAAACAGCTTTCCTTAATGGAGATCTAGATGAAGAGGTTTACATGAAACAACTTGAAGGATTCTCTTCTAGTGAAGGTGAGCACTTGGTTTGCAAGCTTAATAAATCCATATATGGATTAAAACAAGCCTCCCGTCAATGGTATTTGAAATTCCATGATATTATCACTTCATTTGGCTTTGAAGAAAACATAATGGATCAATGTATATACCAAAAGGTCAGTGGGAGTAAAATTTGTTTTCTTGTGCTATATGTGGATGATATTTTACTTGCAACCAATAATAAGGGTTTGCTATATGAGGTGAAACAATTTCTCTCAAGAACTTTGATATGAAGGATATGGGTGAGGCATCTTATGTCATTGGCATTAAGATCCATAGGGATAGATCTCAAGGCATTTTAGGTTTGTCTCAAGAAACCTATATCAATAAAGTTTTAGAGAGATTTCGGATGAAAGATTGTTCACCAAGTGTAGCACCCATTATAAAGGGTGATAAATTCAGCTTAAGTCAATATCCCAAAATGAGCTTGAGTAGGAACAAATGAGAAACATCCCATATGCTTCAGCTGTTGGAAGCCTGATGTATGCTCAGGTCTGTACCAGACCTGACATTGCATTTGCTGTTGGGATACTAGGAAGATATCAGAGTAACCCAGATATTGACCACTGGAGAGCTGTAAAGAAGGTAATGAGGTCCTTCAAGGGACAAAGAGTATAAATGCTCATATATAGACGAAACCCATAAACTGGAGGTTGTTGAGTACTCCAATGCGGATTTTTTTGGCTGTGTTGATTTATGTAAATCAACATCTGGTTTTATTATGTTTGCTGTGGGGCCTATCTTTGGGGAGTGAAAGCAGACCTTTATGTACTTCCACGTGGAGGCCGAGTTCATATCTTTTTTGAGGCTACCTCCCTGGTTTTATGGTTAAAAAAGTTTTATATTTGGCCCTTTGTATTGTGACCTATTTCTGGCATTAAGATGTACTGTGATAACTCAGCTGCTGTATTTAGG